>JASUAB010000020.1:183909-442447 GCA_037013595.1 Dicorynia guianensis
TGGTCAACAAGATCCAGCTCATCCACAGTTTCTTTTTTGGGAGATGGAACCACGCTTGGATTATCTTCAACGACTTCCGCAGCATCGGTCTGCAGAGCAACCCGCTCACTTCCCCGGGTTCTGCCATTCACGTAAACTACCTCCAAGGCTGCAGAAGGCGACATGGCGTTCTCATGTGAAGAACCGTGTACGGCCTGCGTCGCCAGCTCCTTTGTTGGTGGATTTTGTCGAGAGGACTTCTTCGTAGAGACCTGCATGTTGTGCTCATCCAATTCGAGACTATCCGGGAGCTCTGACAAGTCGGACTCATCTCGCGCATGCTGTTGCGATGTGGAAACCTTCATGGGAGATTTTTGCGGTCCGCCGTCGTCTTTTTCGGGTGTGAGAGACCTTTTCTGCCACCCCCCCGACTCTGGCAAGCCTCTTACAGAAGCTGTATGAACGGCATCGCCTACAGATGACGACACATGCTCATTGACGATGCGCGAAATACTCTCATTGTCTGGTTGCTCGAGTCTTGCCATGGCAAATTCTTGAATAGCAGCTGATGCATTTTTTGTGAGAAAAGGAGGCGGGGAAGCGGATGTGGATCCCAGAGGCGCTCTCGCGTCCTTTTTGGGGACGCTGACTTATTAGTTGGCTGGTGGTTTTGAGAGCGGGCAGTCGACGATGGTAGGGGCGGTTTGGTGATTTGCAAGGCTGGATTATCCCGCTGCCGTTAATTGACCGCTGGATGGACTGCGTTCCCAGTCTTTGATCCAAATGCTCGCCCAGCTTATTTAGCCCTTGCTGCGCAGCCCAAGACCGAAGGATCAAGAACTCCTGCTCCACGGAAGCCAAGCGGACTTCGTACTCTTCTTGGTTCCTGGGCATGAGATAGTCAGAAACAGAGGTCATGCTGGTCGAAGACGACTTGGGCGTAGATCCTTCAAAAGCCGAAGAAACGCACTAGCACTCCGAGGGCTCGCACTCGAGTTCAGAACACTGGAAATCTTCATCATCTCACGCCCCCGGTCACCTTCGGCCGGGAGGAGCTCGTCTGGGTAAATCTCTTGGCTGAGTCTCGAGCGATGTGGATGCGCGACCCCCTTTCCTTGCCGCCAAACCGCCCACTGTGGGTGCGATGCTGCGTTTGCGATATGTCGGCTTTCCGAGTGGCGCTGAGCTTTCGGGAGTGGATTCCAGGTTTGACGTATCAACTGAACTATGGCTGACAAGCAACCGCCGTTTTCTCGTCGCAGGAGGAGGCTCTAACCGCTCCATTCTGGACGTTGGCGGCGGGCTGCCAGGACTGCTGCCGAGCAGCCCAGCCGTTGCGCGCTAGGCGCTCACATGTCGCACAAAGACACTCGCAGTTGTCGATGCCGAAGTAGTCTTCTCCGTAAGACACAGTGATCTCTTCGCCCAGTTGAACGTCTTTGATGGCGAGCACTTCCATAAGTTCTCTGCCTGACATGTTGAGACGACCGTTCGGATCGCAGTCGTGGTTGGCAAAGCGTGCGGGGCCGAGAAAGAGAGCGTGAGTCTTCTTGCGGCTCGAGACAACGACACTGAAATCACGCCGGGCTCAGATCCAAAGCTTCGAGCTCGGCTGGAGAAATAGACACCCTGATCCCGCTTAGGTACTTTATCGGACTTCCCTTTCTAATGTCCTTACGCGCAGTCACCGTAGCTTCCGAAGTGTCAAGCAGATAGCGATTGGTGGTACAAACTTCCACGGACAGTCCGGCAAATACATCGAGATGTACTTGCGAAGGTGGCCTCGAAGTACTGGCGCTGGGCATCAGAAGAAAGCCTTTGCGCGAATTTCTTCATTCCAGGAATTGCCAAGAAGTGCTCCAAAGCGCGATCGACATCTTTGTTGAGCACCACATCTTGCCTCAAGATGTCGGTAATGGCATCCTCGCGCACTCCGCGCGAGGACGCATATCTGGCGCGATTCTTGCGAATCTCAGTCCAGAAATAGACCTATCAAACAACGAAGATCAGCCTTGGACGAAAAGGGCGGTCCAGTAGTGAAAAATGACCAACCTTGTCTACGAGGGCGTCCGTGCAGAAGTCGTCGTACTCGGCCACCTGTTTCAGGGTGAGGGTTTCCTTGGCGTGAGCATGCCCAGCGCCGGATGCCATTATTTATATGTCCTTATATTCAGAACATGCAAAGAGTAGATCCAGTCGAGTTCACATGGACATGGACGAAATTGATCGAAATGGATGTTTTGCGGGACCGGAAGTTGTTGCGGCGCATGCGTGTATGTCGCTCGACGGATCTGATACGTCCCGTATTCAAGTGCTGGAACAAGAGTTCATTGTTGGATGCCCTTGGTTTGCGTAATGTGACAGTGGAAAGAAGACAAGCTGGAGTAGCGTGGACAGACTTCGGTCGTCTTTCGAAACAGGAAACGCTGGAAATTGGGCCAAGGCCGGGACGCTGTAATGACAAGAGAAACAGACAAAGGAATCACGCATGCGAGTATGCTGAACACACCAAGTCACATTAACTCAACACCCCCTCCGGTTATGCGCGCGGTTGATGCCAGATGCTGTCCCACGGCGAAGAAATGGAGCAGCAGCATTGCCGTGTCCGAATATTAGGCCTCGTTCTCCATCGGCGCCGGCGTCGCCCATCGCGCGCGAAGGGAGAGAGGGCCCTCCCAGCCATTCCATTCTTAGACTTTGATTACCCTTTACGTACAAGGAAGTTGCCGATCCAACCAGGTCTCAGTATTGGGTCCAGAACCGCGATGACTAAGCGCGAGATTCCGGGTCATCCTGCGATCTGAATTATATTCCGTGAAGGAATCGCGTATGATCTCTTCCTTGCTGGGCGTCTCCTTTACCGCAATCGTGATTATTAGTGTGGGACGTGTTGGACCGAGTAGCGTGTCACGTTTCAGTCCTCCGGCCCCGGTTCGAACGACGGCCAATCATGCTTGAGATTCTGCCAAATACGCATGCGTCTCTCGGAGAGATTATTACGGAGGACCGCGCAGAATTCGTCCTTGTGGTCGTGCGAATGACTTGCGTGCGGTGCTTGGGCGTAGGTCACTACATTGGCGAGGCCCTAGAAACCTCCCTTGACAATTGCATCAGGTTCTGAAAGCGACTCTGTAGATCAGGGTGCCTTCGATTGAACAGTTGAGATTGGTGGTCCTATTGCTATCCAACTTTGCATTTAAGAGCTTAACTCTTGTCAAATCGTATCCGCATTATGAAGCGAACACACGTCGGACGGTACTCCAATTTGCGAATTCCTTTGATTTTGATCATATTAGTTGTCGCCCCTAAAAGCACTCTTGATCGGTTGCGCATCAAGCACCTCCAGCCACTTGCCAAAAGAAGACATAGTAGCTTTTTCCGAATATTATCTTACGATCGTACCGTTTAGCTAACACTCAAATAGTTGGTTTGTTTTCGTCCATGTGTGATTGCGGCTTCAAAGTGTCGCGAACTAATCCAAGCTACACTGCTGAAATTCTCAAATTCAAGCGCAATGGTCTTTGATGCATTTTGGCTAGAGCCTCGAACCCCGAGGAGGTGTTGTTGGGTAGTCATTTGCAGCCTTTACCATTCACTCCTCGAAGGGATGATCGGCGAATCTCAACGCCTCTTTGTCCTGTACGTCAGACAGACAGACAGACCTTTGCACCTTGTCTTGAGCTGGTCAAGGATGCTGAAAGAGCTTGCCCGTCGCTCTAGTCGTTCAATCAAAGTACAGCCTCATTGCGATCTTTGATATGGTCGCGTCTGGTGCGCGGATGCGGTCTTTAATTGTCTCACCCGCCCAATTTTGTTGCTCTTTTGGATTGCATGACGTTGGACCCCTGATCTCAGCTTCTCTGATAGGTTTCTTCGCGCATCCTGTACGATCCAACTCTTGCAAAGAAAACCCCATCGGCTTTAATGACTTCGGAAAATGACGGCGCCCTGGCTTTCGTTAGGGTGTAGCTCGAAGAGGTAGAGACTGTTTGACCGTTTTCGAGGGTTGACTTCGGATCTGCTCCCGGATTCTCATGTGACCGCGCAGAGAACAGTATTTCCCAATGTATTGTGACCTTTCGTGCTCTGCTACAGCTGCAATGTTTGTGGTACATCGATAGGCTGCTGTCGCCGCTAGCATTAGTTTCTTGAACTCAGTGGATGAGGGAAATTGTGAGGCAAATCTCGATTGAAAGCCATGCGTCCAATAATGCTGGTGCAACCCTTAGAGCTGGATCCAGGCAGTGAACAGGGACTCAAGTAGCAACAGTTTCGGTCGTTTTTGCGACTCACCGGACCTGAGATTGGACATGTTGTTGAGGATGAAGGGCGCATGCTCCAGAGAGTACATTGGAGGTCATTTAAGCGAGGATGATGCTCGCTAAAGGAGTGGACAAAACAAACTACGCTTCAGTACACGTCCTGCGCAAGCGGGCAAACAATGTGATGCCTACTGGTTTGGATTCAAACTGTCTTTGCGCACATTCGATAGTGCTTGTCAAACAAGAAAGGAGCAAATCACGGTACAAGAAAGGAGTTGATTGGAATAGATGGCGTGTTATTGCAATACTGATGTAAAGATAACTAATGAGACCCAGATAATCTGGGAGTTTTCCACAAGATTCGGGGGAATTATTGAAGTTTGCGCACTAAGGGGTATATTTTGTTTTGATTTCAATCAATTTCAGTACCTCAACCAATACAGGCGCAAGCCGAGTGGTTGGGCGAAACAAGACCTTTGGTTCAGCCTTATGGCTGGATCTGTTAGGCGACTCAGTACCTATGCCTGTTAGAGTTTATGCTGGCAGGTGTAGCGAAGGCGAGCCTTACGGTTGCGAATGTCGCGACTGTCTGGATTGCCCACCGAAAAATCTCGCAAATCATAGCTAGGCTGGATCACCCTGAGATTCTGTCCTCGCTACCTCTGAATTTCAGTTCCTGGTTCGGAGGGAGGAACAGTTTAGGTTTCCGACAAAACCAGAAAATTCTAGCTCTGCTGGGTTTCCCTGTGGACCCCATCCCTCAAGGGATGGGTTGTAGGTTTTGTTTTTTTTTAAAACAGCAAAATCATGTGCGCATGTCAAGGAGATAACTAGGGTCCTCGGATATTTTTCTTCAAAGGGAAATTGGGAAAAAGCGTAGAGGTTTGAAGAGCAAAATGAAATGTGACCAGCGTGGTTCGAACTCGCGTGGTTCGAACTCGCGTAATTCGAACTCGCGCGGTTTCAAGAAGCGTCTCGAGTGGGACATCAGACGAAATCACGCATATAGCGCACTTGCTCTCGCATATTGACTCAGATGCCCAAATGCAAACAAAAGACAATCTCGTTGTACTTGAGTCAGCCGTCTCGTGCTTTGTTGTTCGCTTGCTTGTGCAATCTTCTCGTCTGCCGCCAGAGATGTCTTCAGGGTGAATTGCATAAGCTGTAGATAGCCCATGTGGTAGGGCAAACTCATCTAATCTGAAGCGTGAAATTCGAGACTTTGCTTGCAACAAGCGCGAATAATGTGACAAATGTTCGTCTCTCAATTCACAGACACCAGACAATCAGCTGCGCGATACAAAAAAGACTCAGGGGCTAGAATCGAAACACAAAACAGAAAGGAGAAAAGTGTCCTTCTGGAGACGCATGAAATGCTTGTCGTTGGCGGAGAGGCACATGGCCCTCATTCAAATGGGACAAAAGTCTGCCTGCATTCGTTTGCTATCTAACATGCAGTCGCAGCTGTGAGGGATGGACCTACCTAGCTATCTTGCATAGATTGGTGGTTGAGCATGGAATCTTCACGTTTTGAGAAGCCATGCTGAGATGTCCTCTGTTGCAGCAGCAACTTGGGCCTGAAGTTGTCCCGGGCATTCACCGCCTACGGAGTCGCGGTTAGCGCACCCTCCCGCTCGCCAACCTTTTCTGAGCATAGGGCTTTAAAGTAATAGATTTGATGTATGTTGTAATTATCAAACTACCATGATACACATGAAGCCAGCGCTCTCGAACCTCAGACAAGCGCGCATCAATCTGTACAATTAATATCGAAAGTCATCAAATTCTCAGATTGATCTACTGTATCATCCACAGTTACGGTCGCACGAAGCAAGCGGACTGACTGTGAACTAAGCTGACTGCGCGAGAGCGCACCGCGGTCAAAATGATCCAACTGAAGGTACCTCGCAAACGCTCTCCTGACAACCAATCCCGCAATAGTCTGGGTCCGAACAATCGAACATCCATCATCAGAAGTACTAACATGAGTTTTGTGAAAAGACTATGCTTAATTGCATCGACAACTCGGGCGCTGCCATCGTAGAATGCGCCAAAGTCCTCAAACAGAAGCGCCCTGCTCGCGTCGGTAAGTCCCAGCAAACTCTAGATCGCTGCGAGCGTGCAAACCAGTTTCATGAATGATTGGATCTGATCAAACCTGATTAGGTGACCGCATCGTCGTGGTCGTTCAGAAGCAGAGGGCGCTCGGCAGGACAACTCGGCCGCTTCACTGTCGGCGGCCAACAAAGTGCGCCGCGGCGACATCCGGCACGCGGTCGTGGTGCGAACGAAGCAAAAGTTCCAGCGAGCGGACGGCAGCGTGGCTAAATTTGATGACAACGCGTGCGTGCTGATCAACAAAAGTGGCGACCCAATTGGAACGAGATTAAGCGGTAAGGGCCGACTCGCCTTTTGCAATCCTTCCCATTCTTTATAGACCAAGCATTGGAGTGCAGCTCTGGCGCCATCCACATCTTACTCAACACGATCAAATTGCTCTGCTGACTCTGCGTCTGTCTAGGTATTGTTGCAAAGGAGCTGCGCGAGAAGCAATGGTCCAAAATCCTGTCGCTAGCGCCGATGAACATGTGAAGGAGGCATCGACCTGAGAGTTCAGGTCTATCGAAGACGTGGGCATGCACGAGTACCAAGCGAAGGCGTCATGGGTTCTATTGCGTTGATGCGGAGAAGGGGTCGGACATGGGTTATATAGACTGTATCGTGGCCGGTGATTCTGGCAAAAAGGTTTCCTCTCCTCGGACATTGTAGATCTAGAACTGTACAAACTTCGATCTTGCATGAATTCTCACAAATTCGAACACAACTCATAGAACGACAGGTTTCTGTGCAAACGCCAAGGCAGGAGGGCTTTCTAAACAGTTTTGCAGGTGTGGGAATGCTTGGAGTAATATCAAAACCCTTTGATTCTTCTACGAGAAATGTTTTCCTGCCCCTAAGAGGCTCCTTTGTTGTGGGGAGATCAGTACGCCATCAATGCTACGCCAGACTACATGCCCAATTTCAATGCAATACTGAGCATCTGTGCCGTTCCCCCATTGACTCATTACTGCCATACTTTACTGCATCGACAGCAAACGTAGTAGAGTTTCTAGGAAGGTGGTGAGCATGCCGCTATGCTATCAACGTCTCCAGTTAAAGTTGCTTGGACTCACCATGCCAGTTTCAGCGGTACGTTGTTGCGACTGGAAAAAGACAGCTTCGCGTTCGCCGCAATCCGGACACTGCGCATTTGACCTAGGAAGCTATGTAGCCGAAATGTATGTCAGTGATTCTGTGAAAAAAAGAGATTGATCTGGTGCAAGCGGGTAGAAAAAGCTAGAGCAGCGAAAGCATTGCTCGAAGCTCTGCGAGAATATACGTCCAACGCCTGAGTCCATTGTATCTGAGACAATGATTCAGGATCCAGACGCAGTGAGAGTAATCGAAGGGTTTGGTGAAGCTGTCGCAAAACCCTCAAAGGGAATGCAGCCTCTTCTTATATGTTTCTTCTCTCAGCTCTTAGAAATTCCATTCCTTGACTTTGATGGCGTCGAAAAGGCAAGACACATAACCATAGGGAGGTCAGGACCTACCGTTGGATCATATCCGACATCTTGGGTAATACCCGCGGTCGCCCCGACGGTACTGCTCAACTCGTTGCGGTAGACGCAGGACGAAACGGCGTCGGTCGCGTAAGGGCATGTGCGGCATTGGTAGACCAGTCTTTGGGTCTGTTCGTCTTCTTGTGGGTATAAGAGGTTTGAGCTGAAAGTATGACAAATTGGTCAACGAGATGTAGGTGACTCCACTGGTGGCCTCACGTACCATTCTCTACAGAACTGAAATGTGATCTTAGTTTGGTCTTCGTTCCGTTCAGGCTTGGAAGCCATGGCCGCAGTGATGATGGTTTCGAAGAATAACGGCCCCCGGGGCTGTTTGTCGATTCTGTGTGAGTAATGAGGATATTTGTTTACGAAGACCGCGATTCCATTTCAAACAAGGCGGGGCATCAATGCGCATAACTGCTTCAAGCCCCTAGAGCGCTGAGTCATCATAGAAATCTTTGGAACTTGAGCCACAGTGCTTAGTAAGGTGTGGCTCGCAGATGGACAAGCCGAGTCGAATTAAGGCTGCGGCATGTCCGTTGCTAAGGCAGCCCGTCGATGCGCGCCCTTGCAGGCTAGATAGGTAAATAGAATTTATTTTCCATAGAAAGTATCTTCCCCCCCCCCCCTCTCCCCACTCCAACAGCCGCAACCCCGTCATCTACATTGCCTTGTGACCATCACATCTCATCTACACCAAGGCGATACTGATACATCCGATCTGCTCCATTTGAAATTGTCCTCTTGCCGCCCTAAGCTGCGTTGTTGCAGGAGTCTTTAGCTGTTCTTCTAGTGATACCCAACATCAAAGCGATGGTATGTTCTATGCTGAGGACTCCGCATCCCATGCTTAGGCCACTAGCCCACCTGGAGCTCGGCCTCCTCCGTTTCCTCAGCCGGCACTTTATCTTGTTGCTAACAACTCAACCCGATCGTGCATAGTCATCCGCGAATGGTTTGCCTAACGGCTGGGAGGTCCGCCACTCAAACTCCAAAAATTTGCCCTACTACTTCAACCCTCAGACCAAAGAGTCGAGATGGGAGCCTCCAGTTGGATCGGATCCAGACACCCTCAAAGCATACATGGCCACAGCATCATTCAACGTCCGGCCGCCCAATGGCGTGTCGTCGTCTGCGAACGCCAATAACGCTGGCTCGGGCGGTCAGGAGGGTCGAATCCGCGTCGCGCACTCCTAATCAAGCACAGAGATAGCCGACGCCCGGCGAGCTGGAGGGAAGCCCAAATCACGAGGTCCGTGATGAAGCCATGACGATCCTGCAAGGCCACCAGCAAAAAATCAAGAGCGGCGAGAGAAGCCTGGGAGACCTGGCTGTCACGGAGAGTGACTGCAGCAGCGCCCGCAAGCGCGGTGATCTTGGCTTCTTCGGCAAGGGTGATATGCAGAAGGAGTTTGAAGAGGCTTCGTTCGCACTCAAGCCAGGCGAAATGAGCGAGATTGTCAAGACGGCTTCGGGTTTGCACCTCATCGAAAGGTCCGTCTCCCCCCTTTTTTATTGTTTATTTTGTTTTCTCGTGGTGATTGGCCCTGTTGAGTTGCTGACTCGGGGCGCGTTGGACGACTACAGAATCGAGTGATTGGGTCTGTGATATTTTGCTCCTTGATCTCCGCGGGCAGATGTATTGGACCCGACGAAATTGGTGTGGCCGTCGCCTTGGCCCCTCGTCTTTTTCACCGCTTGACTCTTCGCTATCGCTTGTCGTCAACTTTTGTCGCCGCCCAAAAAGTGTTTCAATCATCCGCATGGTCCGCTCTTGTTCTTTTGCTGCTTCCACACACGTGCGCCGCGCCGCGAGACCCGCCCGCGCCTGCGCGCCCCGCCCGCCCGCCCGCGGCCGCTCGCGCACGAGGCTGCTCTGGGGCGGGGCAGGCGGGCGGGCGCGGGCGCAGGACGCCGCGGCTCTTTTCTGTTGACAAGGCACGAATGCTTATCCTCTTGTGTGGCCCGCCCGTGTCATTGGCAGCATGAGAACGAGGAAAGACAGGTTGTCTTTTGTGGAGAAAAACAGTTTAAAGGAGCAATAATTCAGAGTGTTTGATTCGTAGTGGTGGTAGTGTACATTTGGACATGGTCTATGTTGCTGCTATAGGGACTTTTTTAATTCCTCTCGCCCAGACTGGGCCCCCCCACCCTCCCCTTTTGGAGGAAAGGCCATCGGAGCGCCGGTTCAAGACACAAAACCTTTTCGTTTTTGCTCGTCCCAACCGAGATTACGCCCCCAAATCCAGGGAAAAAACAAAACAAAACTCCCCGGCGACGTTGCAATGCGTCAAAACGGTCGTGCCAGTCACTCGTCCTTGTGTGCATGAGCTTCGGCTGGCTCCTCTCTTTCGTTCCAACTGTTCCTGCTTCACTCGTCACGTTGGCGTCTGTATCGAAATTGGCGTCCATCTCCTCGTCCGCCCTGACGCCGACAGAAGAGGGTGCGTCGGTGAAGTCGTCATCGAAGCCCGGGCTCTCATCAGCATCATCACCGCCACCGCTGGACCAACGGCCTGGCAGAGAATGCAAAAATCGTTGGTCCGAAGCTGATGAATAGGATTGAGCGTGCCGGAATGCGGGTTGATCATGACTTTCGGTGTCGTTACCTGCGAAGGCTTTGCCCTTCGCAGTCGCTGCATTGGCCGCACGACCGACTGAGCCGTCGGCAAACTCGTTCAAGTCGTGATAAACCGAGTCAGGCCGGTTAGACCCTCCTGCGTCCAGGATCCCTGGAAACTTCTCGCGTCCGAAATCCCCGGATTCTTCCCGAGCCGCAGCCAATCTCGTCTCGTCATGGCCTAGAGTCTGTTTCCTATTCCGTAACCGTTCCTCCGCCGATACTTTCTGCCTTCTGAACCCAACGTGATCACCGACGCCTTTTTTCCATGAATGCTAAACGTACCCGAACCTCTGGATAGGCCTTCGCTACCATGCATCGAAGCAGCGTCATCGTCTCCAACATTGCCCGCTGTCGTTGAGACTGAGTCCTTGCCGCCGGTTCCCGCCGCTACCCCCTGCGCCGCCTCTCTTCGAACGATGGTGGCTCGAAATCGATCCGCCCTCTCTTAGAGTCCGTTGTAGACTTCTTCTCACGTGCGCTCGAGTGGATGCAGCTGGAGGGCTCGCTGAATTTGAAGGTCCCTTTTCCGAGCTCTGGGAAGTTGTCGGCCGATGATCATCCGTTTGCGCGATGCTTGACCCAGAACTCGAAGAGGATGGTCGACTCCCTTCCGCTTCGACTCTACTGTTTCGACTGTCAGTGGTTTCAGCGAACGAGTTCTGCCTGGTTTCAACTTTGAGGCTGAGACGTTGAGCTCCAGACTCGGCGGTGGCGGCCGAAGCGTGGACGTGACATCAGGCGGCGCTTCACTGACGAAGTAGCTGAAGCCGCACTAGATGAAGGAGAGTTGTCAAGTGCAAACGGCTAAGCTTGAGTGATCCTTCGGTAGATGCGAACCTGTTCAAAGTCTCGATGGAGTGGCGAATGCCTTGTCGATGCCTTCGAGGATGCTCATTTCGCTATCTGGTATCTCGGGCGTCGATTCGGCGACAGCCACAGAGTGCCTCTGACGCTGGTCACTGTCGTCTTCATCGCCGTTGTTGTCGTAGGAGCAGTAGCAGCTGTCGTCGCTATTGCGCCCTGGTGGTCAGGAAGCTGCTGGGGATCCGCAGCATCAGCTCCGGTGTTTGAGGGCTCATCTGTATTCATGATGTGGAGCTCAGTTGCGGCATGACCCCATACCAGATTGCGTGATCGAGATAGTCTTGTTGTCTACAGGTTCGCCATCCACGGGGGAAATGCCATCCGCTTGAAGGTCCTTCTCCAAGATCAGCTTCTGGCATCGCAATCGATGCATATCGAAACGGGTCCAGCGAATGTTGTGCGCCATGCGGGCGCCGAAAACAAGGAGCTCACTTCTGGTTTTAGCTACGAAAGGAGCCAGGATCTGGAGATGGCTGGCAACCCTCAGCTGTTCGTCCAACGCCTTGCTACGCCTCACGATGTGCTCATTGATTTCTGCAACACGTTGACCGGCCACTTGGGCCCGATGCTGGACTTCGTAGGCCGATGGCGGACCCTGATGAGTTGTTAGTCCCTGGCTTGTGATCGCCACACTCAATCTTGGGTTCGGCGTGGGTGTTGACGATGCCGATAACGCATTCCCGACTTTTTGAACATGGCCGTGCCATGACTGCATGCGGACGTTGGAAGTCGAAAAGGCAGAAGCGTAATTCAGCTTGGCGAGCCAGTCCTTCATCTCTATTTCCGAGTCTGCCAGCAGTACCTCTTCGAAATGATGGCTGTACATATTGTCTTCGCTGTGATGGCCTCTTCTGGCGAGAACAAAGGCGTGCTTGTGGCGTCTGTAGCTCGAATCGAGCAGAGCGACGGCCTCACTCGTGTTCACTTTGGCCTCGTAGTTCAGAGCTTCAAGTGCAGGCTTGAAGACGACGGGCGTGCTTCTGCCGCCGTACTTGTGATGTGCCTCTGCCTGTTGCGCCAAGCCTTTGACCCACCCAGCGTTGCGGAAAAAGAAAAGCTGAGACTGGGTTAAAACGGCGCCCCACTCTTGCCACGGCGACCGAGCCTTCTTCTTCTTCGTATCTTTTCGCCATAATACCCCGACCTTGGCAACTTTCATGTTGACGATGCCAGCATGCGACTCGTTCGGTCGGTCGATCGTGTCTGGAGACTTGAAGGCATCTGGCCTGGATCGCGCTGAAACCAGTTGTAGCAGACCGTAGCGCGAGAAGGCGAGCCGCAGATTCCTGATGTTGAAGTCGCCCACCAGACAGCTGAACATGTCTTCCATGTCAAGCTCGTCTTTCAGTGCAGGCTTCAGGATGTCAAGCTTGAGTTTGTCATCTACCACAGCATCGTATGGGTCGAATTTGCTCTGCTTGATGGGATCGCTGACCGCCGGCCGAGTCTTGGCCTTTCGGGCTTTCCGGGCTGACGCCTTTGTGCGTTTGTCAGTGCCTTCTTCTTGATCGGCGTCCTGGGCGATGAATTCGGTATAGGCGATATTGTCATATAAGTACCCAAGTATTTCGGCGGGGAGCCCCGCATCTCTGGTGTTCTTCTGGTATTGATCACGCTGCATCTTACGCTTGTTGTTGGGGTTGAATAGATCGGAATGCAGGACAATCAAAGAGAAAGCGGTGAAGAAGACATCATCTGTAGGTAAAAGAACGCGAACATGAATGCATCAGTTTCAGTCGACCAGTGCGAGTCAGGGAGCGGTCTCCGCGACCAAAACGTACCTGAGCTGTTGAAAATATGCGGGTTACACTCGTGGTATCTCTCAGCGAATGCAGAAATGACCCGATCGATCTGTTGAGCTTCCCCAGGAAGGTCGATCTCCCACAGCAATCTGCGAAGGGACATGTCGATTGGATCTTCGTAGAATTTAAAAGTCCGCATTAAGCTCCGCAAAACATCATGACTGAAGGAGTCCGAGGATTTGGACAGGATCCCGGCGATCCTCTTTTTGGCGATGTCAGCCTCCAAGCGAGAATAGTATTTCTGGGCGCTTTCGCCATCGGCGCGTTGTGGGATCACGAGCGTTTCTTGGGCTAAGGGAAATGCATCATCAAGCGTCTCCGGGGTGCCCGGTCCCGAAGAAGGCCGGCCGGGGCTGTGAAGTTCGGAAGGGTGACGTAGTTTGGATGTGAGGCTTCGAAGACCGGCAATACTGTTGCGGCCCAGATTGTTGGAAGCGGTCGAGTTCCGACCGGAATCCTGGGTCAGAGGAGTGTGAATATCTCGATGGCTTCGTGACGAATTCATGGTACCAGAGCGGGCTCGTGCGTTGCTGTAGGAGCCAGTGGTGGCTGACTTTATAGAAGGTACGGAGGTGGTGGAAGGGTTGCGGGTAAAAGGAGGGGCTGGATATTTGGGGTCATATCTGGCCGGCAGAGGCGGCGAGGCGATGGAAGAGCGATTGCCATCCCCGAGTTCGCCTCCGGCTTCCGAAAGAACTTCTATATCGCCGCGGGGCACAGGGCGAGCATCCCACACGGTAGAGTCAGGCCGAGCAGCTCTTGGAGCGGCTGCCGCAGTAGAGTTTTGGGCGTTGGAGGCGAATTTGATGTGGGAAGGAACAGGAAACATGGAATCGGGCTTTTTGCGTCGTCCCAGACGGAAAAACGCATTTGTGCTGTTGTTTGGTGTTATCGCGGAGGAGGAGGATTTGGAGGAGGAGGGAAGATCTCCAGAACTCCGGGCTGACATGCTGCTGGGTGTGGGGTGAGGTGAGAGATGCTGGCCGTCTCGGGATCGTTGAACCTGGAACGACTGTGCGCGTTGGTATTCAGAGGCAGGGGACAAAGTCGAGGGCCCGAGCGCAGACACGAGGTTGACTTGTCCATGTTCTTGGCTGGAGGGAGAAGCGAGATTGGAGCGGGAGCGAAAGGATATTTGGGGACTGCGGAAAGGGAGGAAGCGGCGTTTGGGCGGTCGGCTCTCCGCCGGAGTCTCTTGGAACGGAGACGCAGCTTGGGGAGCAGTCAAGCCAATGACCGGGGCTGTTAAATCATGATAGACTGTTAGCGACTCCCGGTCGATTGCATAGCGAACTTGGAGGACGGACCTGGGGCAGCTTCATAGGAATACGATTCAGAATCGGCAGACGTGCCGGAGTCATGCTCGATGTAGGTTCTGTTCATCTGGGAGTCACTGGCGTACCGCATGCGGGCTAAGCTGGAGCGTTTGGAAAGCTTTGGTGGAGGCAGCGGCGGACGAGGGGAAGCAGCATAGGCGTCGGCTGCGGAAGAGAAGGCATCGCTGCTGGAAGATGGCCTGAGCCGCGACGTCATGGAGTACGACCTGGCCTCATCATGTGCACGATGAGGATGGAGGCCATTTGCTGAAGACTGCTGGGCTCGACTACTGGTGGCTGGGCGAAGCGCCGTCTCGCTATTTTTCTTCCGCAGAGTCCCGTTTTGCATCATGTCGGCTGTAACGGCGAACGAGGACACATGGCCGGTTGATATGGGGAAGAGCAAAGCGTTGCTCGGAAGAGGTTTGACGGCTGCGATTGTCGTACAAGGGGGCCGTGAGGAGATATGAGGATCCGAGAAGGGTACGATGCGGCTGCAGAGGGTGCAAATGTGGAAGAGGCCAGACTGATAAGAGAGGGATTTGCTGTTAGTTGGTGATGTGGGGAAACTACGTACGGAAGGGGATTTTTTTGGGAAGGGGGGGGAAGGGGACCCGCCCGCTGACGATATAGAAGCATGTCACTTACCAGCTCAGTGGGCCATGGGCTGTCCAAGACAGAGAGCTTGCTCGCTCGACGACGAAGCGAAAGATGACGTTGGAGGTCGTCGGTTTTGTACTCTGGATCGCCAGTCGTTTGAATTGTTGTTGATTGGAAGAGCCAGGAGTCGGGACCCGAACAGCGGCGGGTGTCCGTACGGTTTCCCAGTTCGGTATCTCAGCCCTACAAGGCAGGGGTTGATCGGCACCTCTTCGACTTGGTCTCTAACGCTGGGCCCCGTCTGTCTGCAGAACATCCGATGAGCATGTGCTACCGAACGCTCGTTCTTGGCTACTGCTACAATGGAGGCTCATTGGAGCGGCAATATTTGAAATCTATGAAGCTTTGCGCGTTTGGGGGAAGCAGCACCAACGAATTTGTCCGATTGACAGGATGAGTATCCCCAGTAAGTGTGCACAATCGTGCTTTGACTTCTCCTGTGCCCAAAAATTCTCGATTGTAGTCCATTTGACTACGTAACACAACGCAGAGTAAAAGCTGGGTCCGACGGAAAGCGCACCATGCCAACGGTAGTCGTTGACGTGTCAAGAAATGACAAGCCTTGATTGAAAAGTACTCCGTGACGAAGATCATTTTCGTGTCCAAGAACCCTCAAGTATAAAGTACCGAATCTGTAGAGCATATGGACTAATGCCCTGATCCGTGCTAGCATAGGAAAAATTGACGGTGGGTCACTTGAAAAAGCCGGTTATGCATATTGGGTAGACTTGGTAGAGAGATGGTGCTCGACTTGACGTTTAGTATCATATCTCTGGAGGATTATCTCGCTTGGCTTGATACAGACCGGAGCCATTTCCCATCTCTTCTCATGGTGGCCAGCGGAGCAGTTTAGGTCCGGGACTATACCGCAAGCATATTTAGTGCCTATAAGCCATTGGAGGCTCACATGGATATGACAACCTCCTAGCCGGAAGGTGAAGCTCGACTACTGAATTTTCTTCATCTTCAATTGCCTGAAATCTGAACGGCGCAAGCACGAGACTGCCGATACATTCAATTGCTACTTCTATGATGTTTCGCAGCCAGGACAGGGACGGTACCATTTTGTCTGAATCGAAGACTTCACGGCCTCAGAATTGTCTTTCCTACGTAGCAAATCCGTTTCTTACTGGCCATTTTGCATTGTAACATCAGGAATAAAACGCGAATACCATAACGTTGTGCCATCGCAGACTATGCTTGGGCGACCATGTCACATGATCGTGCGGAGCAGACGCATCGGAGCGAGCCTGTGGCTGGGAGCACGCCTTTCCCGAATCGTAGAGGACTAAGCCACTATTGGCATAGGTGGGGGCCCCAAAGAAGGGTTAGCAGCTATAGTAATAATAATATTACGATGAGTGGTTTGTCCGATTACGACATCTGAATCCGGTGAACATTTCCCCACACGTGTTTTGAATGTCTAGAATCTCCCCAGTTCGCTTGCAGTTGCCCGCCGCCGAAGAGTTCTATTACTCTGGCTCACAGCTTTTTGCTTTCAAGCTTTCAACTAATTACAGGAAAATCGAGTTTTTGACGGAGTTTAGAGAAATCGAGCATTCGACGTCAGTGTAGCATCGTGTCCGCGCGTGCGTCTCTGTTCCCCCGCGCTGCTGGCCAGCTTCCTCTATCTTCACCAATCAAGATGTCCAAAGACAACAAGACCCCTCTAGGCAAGGCCATACAGAAGGCCGACCTCGAGGGCCACGACCTTCCGCCCTCGCCCGCTCCCTCAAGTCCTCCCACAGGCCGCAAGTACGCCATAGCGACAGAGCTAGTTCACACAGAGGGCGGGGACCAATTTGGCGCAAGCAGCGTGCCGATATACCAATCCGCCACTTTCTACCAGCCAAACGCGTCCGGCAGTGGCGAGTATGACTACACACGATCCGGCAACCCCACTCGCACCCAACTTGAGAGACACCTGGCCAAGATTATGAATGCCTCGAGGTGCTTGGCAGTGGGCACAGGCATGGCGGCATTGGACGTGATCACGCGCATCCTTCGCCCGGGCGACGAGGTTGTCACCGGCAACGATCTGTATGGCGGGACCAACAGACTGCTCAAGTTCCTCGCAACCCACAACCAGGTGGTCGTCCACCACGTTGATACCACTGATATCGATGCTGTGTCAAAGGCCCTGACCCAGAACACCACCATGGTTCTCCTCGAATCGCCCACCAACCCTCTGATCAACGTCGTCGATATCGAGGCCATCGCTACTCATGCGCACGCGCTCAACCCTGAATGTATCGTTGCTGTTGATAACACGATGCTCTCGCCTCTCCTGCAAGCGCCTCTCGATCTCGGCGCCGACATCTCGTATGAGTCAGGCACCAAGTATCTCAGCGGACACCATGACGTTATGGCTGGGATCGTAGCCGTGCGTGACGCTGCGCTCGGCGACAAGCTGTATCAGTGGGTCAATGCTGCTGGCAACGGCTTGTCGCCAAACGACTCGTGGCTGCTCCTTCGAGGCGTCAAGACGCTGGCAGTTCGCATGGACAAGCAACAAGCCAATGCTCAACGATTGGCTGAGTTCCTCGACAGCCATGGTTTCCGCGTACGCTACCCTGGCTTGAAATCGCACCCACAATACAAACTCCACTGGAAACAAGCCAGCGGCGCCGGCGCCGTGCTGAGCTTCCGCACCGGCGACACACAGGTCAGCGAGAAGATCGTCGAGGCCACCCGGCTCTTTGCCATCAGCGTCAGTTTCGGCAGCGTCAACAGCCTCATAAGCATGCCTTGCCGTATGAGCCACGCCAGTATCGATGAGACGACCCGGAAGGAGAGAGGTTTGGCTGAGGATGTGATCAGACTGTGCGTCGGTATTGAAGATCCGGACGACCTGATAGACGACCTACAGAGAGCGGTAAGTCCTCTTCTTACCTTGGTATTTCATCCTAGACATGGCCGCTGACGAATCCCCCCTTTCCGCTTTCCAGCTGGTGGAGGCTGGTGCAGTCAATGTGAATCTGGAAGGGATAGAGGCGCGGCGCGGCGCGGAGCAGCCGTTGGAAGACCAAGCAGCAGCACCTTCGTGACCTGTTATTAAAACCAAAAGCGAGGAAAGGTTACGGTATCAAGATGAAAATTTTGCAAGTTGGCGTTCAGGCCAGATTGTCGCTTGACGCACTTGGGCCTCCCCTTTCTCACTCTTCCTCGAAATCATTGAATATGTGATCTATGAGCTGCTGCTGCTGCTGCTTCTGCTGCTGCTGCCATTATCCCTCCTGCTGCCCTTGTTCCACCCTTCACTGCTTGCCCTCCAGCCCCCGGTTCACCGCCTCGCCCGCCCGCCCGCCCCCCGGGATCACCATCTCGAACATGTCCTCCGGCCGCCCCACCACCACGTACTCGTTGTACCCGGCCCGCGCGATCGGCCGCGTGCGCCGCATGTCCAGCTGCCCGCGCGCGTCCAGCGCCGCGTCGTCGATGTGGATCGCGACCACCTTGCCGACCACCACGTCCACCGTGCCCATCGGCGGCTGGCCCGGCAGCCGCAGCGTCGTGTAGTAGGTGCACTCGAACTTGACCGGCGACGCGCGCACCATCGGGACCGGGTGGGCGTAGGGCAGCGCGCGCGACCACTGCTTGTCCAGGCCGGCCAGCTCGAACTCGTCGACGGCGGGCGGCAGCTCCTGGGCGGAGGCGTTGACGGCGTGGCGGAGGTCGTAGGTGGCGAGCTGCCAGCAGAAGACGCCGGTGGCCTCGGCGTTGACGACCGAGTCCTTGCGGGCGCCGTCGGAGTTCTGGTTGGCGGAGAACATGACGTAGGGGGGCGAGAAGGTCAGGTTGTTGAACTGCGAGTAGGGCGCCAGGTTGGCGACGTGGGGGTGGGCCGGGCTGACGGTGGAGATCCAGCCGATGGGCCTGGGGACGACGCAGGCCTTGAAGGGGTTGCGGTCCAGGCCGTGGTCGGATTTGCCGATCTCGTAGAACATTTTTCGTTTTTTGTTTTTTTTTTTCTTTTTTCAGAGAGAGCTTTGATCTATGGAGTATTTCACCGGGGGACGGCTCTCAAAAAAAAGACGATCCCAGCGACGTTGGCGGAGCGATAGTGAAGAGATAATTGCAATCCAGTCTCTAATGTGACTCTTGCTAGGAGAGCAGAGTATTTCCTTTCCGGTTTGTACTGCTTAAGAGCTGCCGGCCTTTTTTTTTTTTTTCTTTTTTAAATCGGAGAGCATGAGAAAAGTGTGATGTCTCGGATACAGCTCCATGTCTGCATCGGGCAAAATGATTTGAAACCAACAGGCCAACATCGATCTTGTCTTTGCTATGCTGAGGGATCTCCAGTGGCGAGGATATGTGAGAAGCATACAGTCAATGTTGAACAGGCACGTATGCATGGAGTGGAGATTCGATTCTTTTTGTACCGTATATGTATATTAAGTGCTCTGCGAGTATAACAGCAGAGCTTTTAGTTACTTCTGGACCCCAATCTCGTCCCCATCTCGAATTGCTTTGCCAGAAAAAACCTCTCTCAGATGATGCTGATTGCAACAGCTTCCGTCGCCGTCGTCGCAGCAATCCCCCAGATCGTAGTGTTACAATGTACATCGACCGCCACCAAAACACCCAAACGCGCGAGTTTGCTGGCCCCAACGGGCCGAAGACTCCAAAGGATGACAACTAGCCTGCACCCATCCAGTTTGTGTGAGAAGTGATTTCAACCGTATTGTAGCACGTGGCTGATGTGCAGATCTCACGCTCTGCGAACGAAAAGAGTCATTCCACGTTTTAACCCGCTGAAATTCCCTTCTGCGGCAGGTGTTTCCGATGTCAGCTCAAAGCAGAATGTCTGGGTGTGATCCAGGTCAGGAGGCGGGAAGGAGACAGGTGAGGATGAGGTGCGCGCGCTCTCTTAGTCTAAAGTTACAGATGTTGCAAATCGCTTTATGAAAACAGAATTCGAGAAGAGATAAAAGGTGGAAGTTCGTGCCAGATCAGCTGTCGGGGATGTTCGAGTAACCGTGCAGCCAGGGGCCCAGTCGAATCAGTGCTCAAGGCTTCTTCTCCTCACCGCCCTGTTGACCTTCTTGGCCTGGCTGCTCACTCTGCTGCTGCTGCTGCTGCTGCTGCTGCTGGCCCTCCTCGGATCGGGCTTTGTGCATCTTGTCGAATAACGTTAAGCTGGCGTTCTGCAGCTCGTCTGTCTTCTCCTTGAGTTGCTGCGCCGACATTTCACCCTCACCGGCCTGGCTCTTGGCAATGATCTCCCGGAGGGAAGTGATCTTCTCGCGAATAGTGTCGGCTTCGGCTTTGTCCAACTTATCCTCAAACTCCTTCAGCGCTTTCTCCGTGTCATTGACAACCGAGTCAGCACGGTTGGCGCCCTCGATGGTAGCCTTCCGCTCTTTGTCCGACTCAGCGTACTGTTCCGCGTCCTTGACCATACCCTCGATCTCCGAGTCACTCAAACCAGATCCGGAGGCGATGGTGATGGATTGATCCTTGTTGGTAGCCTTGTCCTTGGCCGAGACGTGCACGATGCTGTCGGCGTCGATATCGAAAGTGACTTCGACTTGAGGCACCCCACGGTGCGCAGGCGGGATCCCAGTGAGCTGGAAGTTACCGAGCATCTTGTTGTCGCGCACCAATTCACGTTCACCTTGGTAAACCTTGATTTCGACAGCGGTCTGGAAATCTGCGGCAGTGGAGAAGATTTGAGATTTCTTCGTCGGGATGGTCGTGTTGCGGTTGATGAGACGGGTGAAGACACCTCCTAGAGTTTCGATACCCAGCGACAGTGGCGTCACGTCCAGCAGCAGCAGATCCTTGACCTCACCTGTCAGCACGGCACCCTGAAGCGCGGCACCGATTGCCACCGCTTCATCGGGATTGACCGACTTGGCAGCATCTCGGCCGAAGATGCCCTTGACGGTCTCTTGCACCTTGGGCATCCGAGTCATACCACCGACGAGGATGACTTCCTGGATGTCCTTGGCTTGCAGGTTTGCGTCTTTCAATGCCTTTCGGACCGGGTCCACGGTGCGGCTTAGCAGGGGGTCCACAAGACCCTCAAGCTGAGCACGCGACATCTTCATGTTGATGTGCTTCGGTCCGGAAGCGTCGGCAGTGATGAAGGGCAGAGAGATTTCCGTGGTCAAGCTGGACGACAACTCGATCTTGGCCTTTTCCGCCGCTTCTCGGATACGCTGAACGGCCATGCGGTCGTTGGACAGATCCAACCCGTTCTCCTTCTTGAATTGCTGAACAATGTTGCGCACAAGAGTGATATCGAAATCCTCACCACCAAGATGGGTATCGCCGTTGGTGGACTTGACTTCAAACACACCACCTTGTATTTCAAGAATGGAGATATCAAAAGTACCGCCACCCAAGTCGTACACGGCAACCACTTTGTCTTGCTCCTTCTCCAGGCCGTACGAGAGCGCGGCGGCAGTGGGCTCGTTGACCACACGGTGAACATTCAGCCCAGCGATCTGGCCAGCGTCTTTGGTGGCTTGTCGTTGAGAGTCGTTGAAGTAGGCTGGAACGGTGACCACGGCGTTCTTGATTGTACCACCGAGGAAGCCCTGAGCAGTCTCTCTCATTTTGTTCAGAACGAAGCCACCGATCTGAGATGGCGAGTATTTCTCGCCCTGAGCTTCCACCCAGGCATCGCCGTTGCTGTGTTGCACGATCTTATATGGGACCTCTTTGATGTCACGTTGGGTCTCCTAATACATGATCTGATCAATATTTTTGAAGCCCCTGAGCATATCTGGTCGAAGGCTTACAGGATCGCTGAACTTGCGCCCAATCAATCGTTTTGTTGCGAACAAGGTATTCTCGGGGTTGACAACAGCCTGACGCTTCGCAGCAATACCGACAAGTCGCTCGCCTTCTTTTGTGAAGCCGACAACTGACGGGGTTGTTCTGGAGCCTGCGCGCGAAAGCTCAGTCAGCGACGTCAGCGGCTTCTAAAGCGTGGTGGTCTCGAAATACCTTCTGAATTCTCAACAATTCGTGGCTGCTTTCCCTCCATCACAGCTACAGCCGAGTTGGTTGTGCCGAGATCTATACCGATGATTTGACCCTTGATCTTTTCATCACCGCCATCTGAGTATCCGCGGACGAACGTTGACGCAAGCGGTGACCTCCGTGAAGCTATTGACGGTTTGAAGGCAGATGTGGCTCGAGGGATGGCCTAAAAGGATATTCAGCGATGGAATTATCGATGGTCAGACGGTATTGATGAACATACGCTTCGCGAGATCCGCGAGGATAGCATCTTGGAAGTCCGAAGCGAATCGAGAAATCACAACAAGTCGATAATGGAAAATATGAATTAACGATTCGACAAAGCTGACGGAATCGCGCAATAAGACGATGAT
The DNA here is from genome assembly GCA_037013595.1 of Dicorynia guianensis. Classification (NCBI taxonomy): domain Eukaryota; kingdom Viridiplantae; phylum Streptophyta; class Magnoliopsida; order Fabales; family Fabaceae; genus Dicorynia; species Dicorynia guianensis. The sequence goes on from JASUAB010000020.1 coordinate 206,367, forward strand.
TGATGGTCAAACAGATGAAGGAAAGCTATGGGAGAAGGATGGAAAATGGAAGATCATAGTAGAAATTAATAGCCGGAGACCGTTGACGCGATGGACTTTTATTTTTTTACTTTTGCCCCCAAGCTTCCGCACTGGACGGCAGTCACGTGAACGCTCCCAATGCGCCGACCTTCCCCAGCCCTGACTCCACCACCCTCGCCACCTGCGGGTTCGATCCATTCATCCTGGCACCTACCCAAACATTGCTACGTCTGTCTTTAACTACATAGTGATGGTAGCCGCTCGAGTTCTCGTCATAATCAGTAGGCAGGCGCGATGCAATCGCGACTTCTCCGCAACAAGCCTACCTGACCATCCGGCCTATCCTGCCTACCTACCCAAGTACCTCTCTCCTCACTTAACGTCAGCTTCCTACAATCCTTCCGACTTTTCCCCTTCAAAAATCTCCCATACTGACTTCACGCCGGAGCACAGCCTTCCCAACGTCAAACGCTTACGCCTCGGCGCCTATCGCATTACCTACACTCCAACGGATCTTTCAGGAACGGCCCCGCATTTCGCTGACAACTCAAGTTGAGATATCTCTGCACGACGCAAGGAGCGTCAACGTCCCTTTTCGACCTTGCCTTATTCAAGACGTACTGTCACAACTCATGATTTGAATCACCGGGCGCGTGACTCGGGCGGTGCATATCGGGAGTCATCTACATTGCGACGCCTCAACATACTTTGTTGATCGGCCAGTCCATACCGCGGTCTTTCCTACGGCTGCAGAGGCCCTAGATAAGCTTTCTGCATGAGCCTCTGAGCAAATGCTCGACCTCCTGAGGGCCTATGAGTTCTAATTAGCAGTAATACTTCTTACTGGCTGATCAGCATGGCAATCGACCTCGGCGCGTCAGTTCTTCGCACTCCTCAAACCTCTCCCGCCCATTATACTAAAGCCGCAACAGACCGCTCGAAACAGACACGCTCGTCAAACCCCAGAAAAAACTTTACCCTGCAACCATCAAGATCGGGTGAGCAGCCTTTTCCGTTTGAACTGGCTTCCAGCCACTAACCTTCACACGGCAGTCATTGGCAGTTACGGCATCTCATCTCCTCTCCAGAGCCCCACATCATATACTACGCCAGCGGGAAGGATGTATACAGACTGGACACCCGTACCAAAAAAACGATTGCTCGTGACGAGTTTGCCCTTTGAAATCTTCTGCACCGCTGCTGCGCATGGATGGTTTTGTTGCGGAGGCAATGTCGGGACCTATTTCGCGGCATTCCGTATCCCAGAGGGCGCGACAGCCGTGGATCGTGCCGGCTCTTCGAGCGGCTCTCGCGACCCCGAGAACGCCGTATACTCGTCTCTTCTAGAAAGCAGCCTGAGTGCCTTGTCTCGAGGGACTACGCCTAACCCCAGGATCCGCATTGAGAAGTTGGGAGATCATATCTACAACTCAATCGCAATCTATCGCCTGCAAGATGGACTGGGGCATGAAGACGTCGTCGCCATAATCACGAACAACGACTACACCGTGCGGATGTACTCGCTCGAAAAGGACATGGAGCTACGTACGGACAATTACGACTTCAACATGAACCACGCCTCGCTGTCCCCGGACAACAACATCCTCGCCACAGTTGGAGATAAAAACTACGTCTACTTCTATAAGAGGATGGACCCAGAGCAAGCTAAGCGGCAGAAGGACACGGGCCAAAGTAAGCAGCCGGGCTTCGAATGGGAGCGCTTGCGTGTGCAGCCCTTGCACAAGCCTGAACATAATGAGTCAGCCTTCTATTTCACAACGGCCTGGTCTCCGAATGGCAAGCTTTTCGCAACTGCGTCCGAGGACGGCTACATCACTGTTTTCGACGCCGAAGCCATCGCCCGCAACGATCCGGATCAGGACGCTGTCGTCGCTGTAGTGCCGTCGTCCAGACCTCAAAATGAGTCTCTCTCGGGCGCTGTCCGTACCATGTGTTTCTCGCCGGATCCATGGGATTTGCTCATATGGACAGAGCATAACGGCAGAGTATGCGTTGGGGATCTGCGCCACGGCTTGCAGGTTCGCCAGACAATACATCTCGATCCAAGAGGCGATGACGTTACACGCGTTGATCTGATCGACGGTTCGCGCGACCTTAACAGTGACGTTGATCCAGGCACCCTCGAGAGAGAGATCGAAAGCTTGCGCCAACAGAGGCGAGCTCTGGAAACAGATGACATCGTAGCCGCAATGGCTGCGTACACCAATCAGCCACAAGACGGTCCTACTACCACCACTGGTAGTACTACTGCTACCTCCGCTCCCCGACGCTTTGGGCGCACGTATCCGTTACCGGAGATAATGGACGCCTTCACGGATCAAGAGTGGCAGATATTGGACGGCATCAGAACCACCAGGCAACGAGATGCTGACCGTACAACGAGGGAAGCACCTCCAGCCGCCACTCGGCCCGAACCTCGAAGCATCAATTACGTCAACGGCAATGCTGTCAATTCCAACCAGGCGTTCCCTCCTTCTGTCATTGATGATGATGTAACTAGGCTTCTGGAGGATAATCCCGATATGAACAATACTTTACGAGATCTGCATGAAGGCCGTGCCAACGCACCGCGAGCTCTCCCTCCTCTGCGGCAGCGTTCACGTCGGCGCAGCATGGGCTCGCTGTTCGGATCAGACAATATTCAAGTTGGTCAGAATACGATCGCTCGTGCTACTGAGAATTCGACAATGTCGACAAATCTACAAAACGCCTTGGGCCTACCTCATCCGCATTTTCGACTCGAGGCCCCTGAGCCGGGTTCTACATCTGCAGACCCCCCATCAGCTGACGCAGGAGGCGGCGACGCCAGCGACGTGATTCTGGGTACTGAGGCTATACAAAGGGTGAGGGCAACGTCTCCTTAAACAAAAAAAAACTTTCGTCTCATCTGACGACTAACATTCAAACGTAGATGGAACAGCTCCTTCAACGAGGCGATCCTTTAACCAATCGCAGCATCACTCTATCGGCGAACAGCTCAGCTAGAGCTCGAGAGGCTTTCGCGTCATACGCGCATGCACAACTCACCAATGAACGGCTAGCGGCGGAGCAATCGAGTAGGCTGGTCCGCAGTGCAAGGAGAGGTGCACGACCGATTATGGAGCTGGGCCTTCGGCGAGCAACTGCGCTTTACGAGATGGGCTTCGGTAATGGAAGCGGCTCCAGCCGGCTGGCGATGGGGGAGCGGGAGAATCAGGACAGTGGCATTCGCACTACCGGTTGCATTTGGACTGGTGAAGAGCACGGTGACAGCACCTTGTGAGTGATGACGGACTGGAATGTCTTGCAATACCGGTTACTGATCACAGAGAATTCACCGATTCAGATACGTGGGCACCGAAGAGGGTCTGTTCGAGTTGACAATGAATTACGACGCTCGAAAGGTCTGGCCGGCTTTCGAGCCACGATGAAAGTTGAAAAACAAAAAGGTCCACTGACGGCAACGAGTAAATTTGACGATGAATGGAAAAAAAAGGAAACGATACACAGCCGCTGTACTCTTCATACCCTTGAGGGACTTCCTGCCTCCTTTCAGTTTTCTTTTTTCTTCACGGCAGGAATAGGAAGTCCACGCATTGCTTTTCACGAGCAAGCTCGTTGAACTCATGCGCTTCCCAAATTAGGAGTACTCCTGCGAGTGGACGAGTTCCAGCTGGAAGGACAAACATCCGGAGGAACGATCAACGACGGCACGATTTCGGCTTTTTTCTTTTTTGGAGGTCTCTTCACTACCTTTGCTTTTCACCCTCTTTAACGGGTTCATTTGTACATTGTACCCCTTCCTTAATACACGACCCTGTAATTCTCGCTCAAGGCAATTTCTTTCGGCTCTGATCACGCATTCGCTGCACAGGCACGAACAAGACAATTCGACGAACAAAGTTGTTTTCGTATTAGCTACCGTCACTGCACATGACAAAGTATTCATAGTAGTTGCTCGCTTCCGCCCTCTATCCGAGAGATGAACCAAGACGCTCTCAGAGCCATCGCCGTCACAGCCTGGGCACAGTCGGTTTGGTAGTGCTGGCGCTTGCGCTGCCGCTGCCGCTGCCGCTTCCCGCCGCCTGGCCCCCAGCGCCCAGTCACGACAGCCCGGCCTTGTGCTTGAACGCGTTGATCAGCCCGCTCGTGCTCGCGTCGTGGCTGCTGTTCTGCCCGGACTCGTCCAGCTCTTTCTGGATCTTCTTGGCCAGGCTCTTGCCCAGCTCGACGCCCCACTGGTCGAAGCTGTTGATGTTCCAGATGGCGCCCTCGGTGAAGGTAAAGTGCTCATAGTAGGCGATCAGCGCGCCCAGCGTCCCCGGGGTTATCTTCTGGGCGAGGATCGAGGTCGTCGGGCGGTTGCCCAAAAAGGTCTTGTGGGAGACCAGCTCTTCTGGCGCGCCTTCGGCCTTGACCTCTTCGGGCGTCTTGCCGACCATCAAAGCCTCTGCCTGAGCCAAGAAATTGGACGCGAGCATCTTCTGATGGAGGTTGTTGGCAACCGGGTTGTGGGATTGAGCAGCCAAGATGAAATCGGTCGGGATCATCTTAGTGCCTTGATGCAGCAGCTGGTAGAACGAATGTTGAGCGTTAGTGGCGGGCTCACCGAAGAGAATGGCGCCAGTAGAGTACTTGGCATAGTCGCCACTCCTCGTGATACCCTTCCCATTGGACTCCATGGAAAGTTGCTGCAAGTACGCGGGGAACCGGTGGAGGTACTGGTCAAATGGGGAGACCAGATGGGTTTGAGCACCGAAAAAATCCGAATACCAGACGCTAAGCAATCCGCCAATAACTGGAATGTTTTGCTCCAGTGGTGCGGTCCTGAAATGCTGATCCATTGCATGTCCACCAGCCAGGAACTCGTGGAAGTTTTCATAGCCGATAAACAAACAAACGCTCAAACCAATAGCACTCCAGACACTGTAGCGGCCACCAACCCAGTCATTAAAGCCAAACATGTTCTTGCTATCGATACCAAATTTCGTTACCTCGGCCTCATTGGTGGATAATGCAACGAAATGCTTTGCAATGTGCGATGTCTCCTTCGCAGATTGCAGGAACCAAGTCTTCGCAGTGTTTGCATTTGTTGTGGTCTCCGCCGTCGTGAAGGTCTTGGAGGCAATCAGGAAAAGGGTAGTTTCGGGGTCAGAATGCTTGAGAGCTTCGGCAATGTGAGTTCCGTCAATATTCGAGACGAAATGGAGCTTCATGTTGGGATCTCCGTACGGCTTGAGCGCCTCAGAAACCATGACCGGACCACTTGAAATAGCAGACTTAGAACTTGTCGTGGAAGTTACGTCGACAGAGAACTTACAGATCTGAACCTCCGATACCGATGTTGATAACAGTGTCAATCTTTTTGCCAGTCCAACCGGTCCATTGGCCACTCCGGACCTGATTGGAGAATTCCTTCATATGTTCAAGTACGCCGTTCACCTCCTCGACAACGCTTTTGCCGTCGACCTGCATGGGCTGATTGGTGACATTACGTAAAGCAACGTGGTATACAGCCCGTTTTTCAGTGAAATTGATCTTCTCTCCCTTGAACATGTCATCTCGAAGCTCTTCCAGCTTGGCTTCCTTGGCCAAATTGACAAGCAGACCGAGTGTTTCGTCGTCGACGAAGTTCTTGGAGAAGTCAAATAGGATCTCGGATTTATCGGCACTGTTTTCGAAGATCCGGCTGAACTTCTCGAACCGCTGAGGATCTTTTTTGAAGTAGTCTCTGAGGACAATGTTCCGTCCGAGATGTTGGTGGTGTTCCTGGAGCTTTTGCCATGCTGGCAGCTCGGTGGCCTGAGAAAAGCCAGGCATTTTGAAAGATTAATGGACGCTGCGGTATTTCCTATGGGGACTTGGAAGATCGCTGTAAACAAATTCAAGGATTGCTCAGGCCGAACGAAACAGACGCAAAAGCCGATTGAAGGCAAGGTCTAGACGGAAGCTTCGGATGAGTCTACACAGCGCAAATTTCAACTTCTAAAATTTGGTTGATATAAACGTCAATCCACATACCGCAGCATCCCAGCGGTTGTTGCGGGCGTCAACCGATCTTGACCCTCTCCTGTTTTGTCTGACCTCATATGGTGGGGCACGGGCAGGGTAGGGAAAGGTGGGGTTGCCTGGTTGTTCGCAGGTTGGGTGTCACCGTGTATTCAGCGGAGAGCGGAATTCCGCCAACCCGGGGAGTTGCCTAAGGTCGTCTGACAGCCTTACCTTGCTTACAAGACGCGCCATCAGCAGGCGAAGGTGACTGCAGCAGATCAGGCCCTGGACCAGAAAAACTCAAGGAGACCGCTCATCGAAGGCAACTGGGCAGAATTGGCCCGGCTTAGGCTAATTGGGGGACTCCTGTAGATTGTTCAGGACGGAACTCTCGTTGAAGTCGTAATCTTTGGCGGTGTACATTATCTACGTAGGTCGCGCGTATAATTGTAGAAGCAGTAACGAGACGAAAAAAAGAAGAATCCAAAGTGAAGAATCGTCTTTTCGCCTTCGCCCTCTATATATGGAAAGCCAGGCTCGATGTCGTCGCTCTCGTCTTCACAAGCAACGGGCAGCCTGCCGCAACAACCGGGGCTACCAGGCCTGGAGGCCGAGTTGTCGTGCTCGATCTGTACCGACATTCTCTACCAACCGGTCACGCTACTCGACTGTCTGCATACGTTCTGTGGGAGTTGCGTAAAGGAGTGGTTCAACTGGCAGCAGATCCGGCAAGACCAAGACCCGAACAATCGCCGTCATCGCCACCACCGACCGTACACATTCACTTGCCCTTCATGTCGCGCCTCCGTCCGAGTCGCTCGCCCCAGCGCGACCGTCAACACCCTGCTGGAGGCCTATCTGAAGGCTAATCCTCACAAGGTCAAGCCAGAGCAGGACAGGCAAGAAATAGCCAAGTCTTACGCTCCCGGCCAGCCTATCCTACCTGTGCAAACGGAGAGCCGCCGCCCAAACCGCTCTCCACGAGGGGATCGGCCGGAAGAGGAAGATCGTCAATTGATCGACCACGTGCTGGAGCAGAGCCGAAATGAAGCTTCAAGGGACAGACGCTCCCAGCAGCCTTCGCGAGACATGCAAGATGTACGTGCACAAGATCGCAGCGCCCAAAGACATCGCAGGGACGGACGCCGTAACACGTCCGCTGAGCGGCGTGCTCAACGACAAGACATGCTCGATTTCGACCAACACCATGGTGCTACCAACCCCCAAACAGCCGAACAGCGATCGAGATCACGGAGCAACATTCGCGGCATGGATCTTGATCACCAGTCCAGTCTGAGATCCATCATTAGCTCTTCAGAGCCAGATTCCGAAGGGATGCGCGACGAAATAATGAGGCAGATCGTCGAAGAGGGTTTGCTCGACGGTATCGACCTGGAGAATATCGGTCTGGAAGAAGAGGATCAAATTAGTGAGAGGATCGCAGAGGCTTATCGGAGGAAAAGGCGCGAGCGATCCAGGGATGCCAGTCGGAACCGGTCATCAGAGCAGTCACGCACTACAGCGACACGCGACACCAGGCAAGGCCGGCTCAGCCCTCCAGGTCTTCAAACGCATCAGCGGCGCCGCTCAGACGAATATCACCGTGACACAATCGATCGCCAGCATCGCAACGCTCAAACCCCTTCGCAATCGCAAACAACAGCCAATTCCGATCGACTGCCCCATAGGCCTCGGCGCATGTCGCATGAAAGCCGACATTCCAGCCAATCGGCGACTAACCGTGTAACCGATCAATGGCATAGACCACCAGCCTCTTCGTCCAGCTCTCGAAGCAACACGGCTACGGTGCCTGCGTCCGTTGTGGCGCCCAGTCCGGACTTCCACGTGGCTTGCGACAGGTGTGGCCGAGAGCACATTGAGTATGATTTGCACTTTTCATGCTCTCGGTGCGGACCCCCAGATGGGGGCTACGACCTGTGCTACCGCTGCTATCGCATGGGCAAGGGCTGTGATTATTGGTTTGGATTTGGTATGGATGCTTGGAGACAATACGAAAAATTGCAGGCCCGTGGCGCTCTACCGGCATCTCATGGCGGCAACGGTGCCCCACACATGCTCCTTCCACGAAAGTATATCCCATGGGACCCGAACAACTCAGCTCTACCACCCAACACGCTCACAATCGGAAACCTGCCCGGCATCGCGATCAAAGAAGGGGCTTTCTGCGCGGTCTGCGGTGAGAACGCAGACAGCTGCTACTGGCATTGTACTCGATGTAACCTGGGTGAGTGGGGTTTTTGTAACGCTTGTGTCAATCAGGGCAGGCATTGTACACATCCACTTCAAGCAGTCGCTTTCAATCCGGACTCTCCAACCGAGTACCAAGTCGAGCCTTGGAACGTGGGGCTGCCCCCAAGATTCGCGCCTCTCGGACCGATCAATAGCTCGTGCAATATTTGCGGTAAATTCATTGACCCGGCGGACCGACGCCTGCATTGCCCGACTTGTCAAAACGGGGATTACGATATCTGCTTTCCTTGCTACAGCAAAAGAGTCGAAGTCGGCGAGATTCAACTGGAGGATGGCTTGAATGGCTGGCGAAAGTGTCTGAACGGACATCGAACACTAATCCTTGGTACCGAATCTTTCCCCGTTACAGCGACACAGCGTCACGATCATCCAAACCAGCTGGATAACTACACACGGATCGTGCTTGAGGACGTTGTCGGAGGCTGGGCTCTGGACGTGGATGGCGATGGAAACGAAAGTCATCGTCAGGATCAGGGAGGAGCCGGACAAAAAAGCACGCACGAGCCAGAAACCAACAGTCGGAGCAATAGCGCATCTACTATAGGACCGAAGAAGTGGCGCTGGCGGACTGCTTCTGGTTCAACAGCGGGTGGCGGATCGCAGGCGGCAGGATCTTCGACAGCGACCGCTGACACTTCTGATCCATCAGTCATGATACATGAAAAGACCATCGACTTCAGTTCATTCAGCCCAACCATGGTCACTTCGCCGATAGCCAACGACGGAAGCGTCGCAGCGAATGGACGTCAACGATCATCCTCATCGCCAATGCCGCCCCATCTGCCGCCCTCTGGAAGATTTGGCGCGAGCATGACAGCGCTTTGGGGCCGAATAGCGAACGACAAAGTTACTGACGAACTCGAGTTTCCTAAGGGTGCAGAGATCCGCGAGACAGTGGACATCAATGATGACTGGTATTGGGGGGGTATACTGTAGACGGAAGGGAATCTTTCCAAGCGGGTATGCATGGCCTGTAGAAGGTGAGCGAGGGCGATGACGGATCGTCTTGGGCAGCAGCGATTATGATGCTGATATATATTTCACATGTGATCGGTTTTTGCGCACGTAAGCTGTAAATACGGTTGAGAGATCTTGTCTGATTTCATAGCTCAAAGGATCGTTTCTGAGAATTACGGTCAAGTCGTTCGAGCGTCCTTGTTGTTCTGGATACACAAGGTGATACCTAAGGTGGTTGTAAGAATGCCACGACTGGGGGTCGTGCAAGCATATTTTGGAGCAGAGGCCGGTTCAGGGGTGCCCGCGGGCGGAACTCCGCCGCATCCTCAAAGTTGATCAGGCAAAAGTTGAGAAGTTCGTTCAATTCCAATGACATTTATACGTCTGGCATTTGCCAATTGCCCTCTGTATTCAGAACGTCTTCAATGAACAGGGCGCATCTTTAGACGATAACCGAGTTTTTTGTGCAACTTTGGTGCTTTGCTGCATGATAAATCACAGAACATGGCGTTCAGTACACCCGTCCACCCGTATCTCACCCTGTGGATCACGAAGTAATGAAAAACCTCGAGCAATACATACAAATTTCCAGAAAATCTCGAAGTACTTCTGAAAAGACCAACGACAGTGACAGCGGCTATGACAGCGCAGATTCGGCTGTCAATCGGCTGTCGTCGAGTGATACAGATCAGAGTGCCAAGCTGAGCCAGGACCTTGCAGAGCAAGACGCGAGGTCTCTGGAGAACATCGTCGCGTACAACGACCCTTCAAATGCCCAATTCGAGCCTACCGTGATCGTCACGAAAGATCTTTCGACCTGGGCGAGGCCACAGTGGTTTGATCAATACGTCCTGCAGCCCTACATTCGGCTCGGCCAACGCGTCGTTCGGCATGAGACAGACGTCGTTATGCTCACCCATCTCTTGCTTTATTTCACCACAACTGTACCGAGTACAGCCATGCTGTTCTGGCGCTTCAGCTGGATCCATGGGATCTTGCATGCAGTCATGCAAGGGTACTACCTGGGCACCTACAACCTCATGATGCACCAACACATCCATCAGCGGGGAATTCTTTCGAAGAAATTCGCCGCGTTCGACCATTCATTCCCGTATCTTTTGGACCCCCTGTTCGGCCATACCTGGAATTCCTACTTTTACCACCATGTGAAGCACCATCATATTGAGGGCAATGGCCCAAATGACCTATCCTCGACGATTCGCTATCAGCGCGACGAGCTCCTCGATCTCCTCAAGTACATTGGTCGTTTTTTCTTCTTCATATGGCTTGACCTGCCAATGTACTTTTTTCGAAACAACAAGTACGCCATGGCTTCAAGGCTATATTCTTTGAGTCCTCCGACTACGTGATGCTCTACACTATGTGGCGATTGAATCCGAGAGCGGCTGCTTTCACTCTACTGATTCCGCTAACGCTGATCCGACTTGGCTTGATGTGGGAAACTGGGGCCAACACGCTTTTGTGGACGAGCTGGAACCCGACTCGGATTTTCGGTCCAGTATCACCTTGATTGATGTAGCTGTAAGACTGTCGCAGCCTGATTTTCTGACACGATGATCGTGATTGCTAACTCGAGTCGATAACAGTCTAATCGGTTCTGCTTCAACGACGGATACCATACCTCGCACCATCTTAACCCCCGTCGGCACTGGCGAGATCATCCACGCGCCTTTCTCGCTCAAAGGGACAAGTATGCCAGCGAGCAAGCCCTGGTTTTCCACAACATCGATTACATCTTCATCACTGTACGGCTGATGATGAAAGATTACGCTACACTGGCACGATGTCTGGTTCCGATCGGCGACCAGGTGCACATGACGCTTCCCGAGATCGAGGGATATGCTCAGACGGAAGACGAAGAGATTCTCAGAAGACGAGATTGTTAAAAAATTTGGGAAAAAGCACGATTAAGCCAATAAGGGCGAATCGTTTCTTCAACCCCTTGTAGATGAACTAGAAATATATTATCTCTACGCGAGCACGCCGTTCGGTCGAACGCTATAGAGGACCCTCTTCGATTTTGACCAATCACAGCACACTACGGCCGATTCCTTCGATAGCCGATTCCCAAAGCGGCGAATTTCTTATCAGTCTTCGTTCGTTGACAGCAGCTTTCACAGCGTAAGCTCCCATCATTTCGAGCGCTCGCCAGTGCCACTGTTGAACTGGTAGGTTTCCTTAGCAAGCCATCGCTTAGCGGTACATGCCGCGAATCGACCTGGGCCCCGCAATATCCAAGATGATCGTGTGTCGAACGGTTTTTTCAAATAGCCTGCCTCGTGTCTGTCTTTCACACGTTCTTCCTTCCAGTTGAGATTTTTGGTTTCATCGTCGGGCACGTGAGACTACATGATACTTCTGAGCCCTTCTGGGTATAGATAATCTTATGTTGTATGCAATGTTTGATTCAGACGCCGTTAACAGCCTTGAGTCTTTCGACGACGAATCACGCGATCGGAACGTTTTTCTCTGCATAGATTTATGCGCGTCATTGTGAATCGGCCCCAGATGAGTGAGACTACTGACATGTCCCCACCGGCCTCTCAGGCCCAGAATGAAAACGACCCACGGAAGACCGCAAAGGCTGGTCTTGCCTACAACTTAAAAGCCATTGCGCATGCGTTCACCACCAGGTAATGTGAAATCAAGTCCTGTAAACTGGCACTTGATGGCAGGGCTCTGATGGACTTGCAGAGACGGATTGGTAGGCGACTATGACTATGCTTTCTTGTTCCGACCGAATCTCCCGTTTATGCGGAAGGCCAGGAGAGCCGCTCCTTTCTTCGGGCTCGATGACAAGATGCCTGTGGTTTTGGCCTTGTTGCTGGGCTTCCAACATGCTCTGGCCATGCTTGCTGGCATCATCACGCCACCGCTAATTCTCGCGGGCCAGGGCGGTGCGAACCTCTCGCCGGAGCTGCAACAGTACCTGGTCTCGACATCGTTGATTGTTTGCGGTGTGTTATCGTCCATTCAGATAACGAGGTTTCATCTGATAAAAACCCCCTACTACGTCGGGACCGGTCTCATCTCTGTGGTCGGAACCTCTTTCGCGATCATCCCGGTAGCCTCGGGAGCCTTCGCGCAATTCTACAAGAGTGGGTATTGTCCAAGCGACGGCAACGGTAACCCGTTGCCGTGCCCGCAAGGCTACGGAGCATTGATCGGAACGGCGGCAGTGTGCGCACTGATCGAGATACTGATGTCGTTCATGAACCCTAAGTGGCTCAAAAGAATCTTTCCTCCTCTGGTGACTGGTCCCACAGTTACGCTGATAGGTGTCTCGCTCGTTCAGACAGGCTTCGCGGACTGGGCTGGAGGTTCGGGAACGTGCTCGAGCCGGCCCTCGTCCGGCTCATTCAGACTATGTCCTGAAGTGGGAGCGCCACACGCTTTGCCATGGGGCAGTTCTGAATTCATCGGATTGGGTTTCAGCGTCTTCGTGACGATCATCATATGCGAACGGTTCGGGGCGCCCATCATGAAGTCATGCGCGGTAGTCATCGGGCTCCTCGTGGGGTGTATCATCGCCGCAGCCACTGGATACTTTTCGAGCAGCGGCATCGCAGAGGCGCCAGCCGCGAGTTTTATTTGGGTGCACACGTTCCCACTGAGCGTGTACGGACCACTGGTGCTACCTTTCCTTGCCGTATACGTGGTACTGGCGATGGAAGCCATGGGCGACATTACGGCCACATGCGAAGTCTCTCGCCTTGAAGTGCAGGGGAGCCAGTTTGATTCGCGCATTCAGGGCGGCGTGTTAGCGGATGGACTCAACGGAATCCTCGCAGCCCTGTGCACGATCACGCCCATGTCGACGTTCGCACAAAACAATGGAGTGATAGCGCTGACTAGATGCGCGAATCGCAAGGCTGGATACGCGTGCTGCTTCTGGCTTTTGGTCATGGGGATTTTCTCGAAGTTCGCTGCTGCTCTGGTTTCCATTCCGTCGGCGGTGCTTGGGGGCATGACGACGTTCTTGTTCGGCGCCGTGGCTGCTTCTGGCATAAGGATTATCGGGACATGCGAGTTCACTCGACGCACGCGGTTTATCCTGACAGCAAGCATGAGCGTAGGGTTGGGCGCGATCCTTGAGCCGACGTGGTTCAGCTACGTGTTTACGTACACTGGCACTAATGGCGCGCTCAAAGGCTTCCTGGACGCTATCACTTTGGTCATGGAGACTGGCTTTGCGGTCACAGCCTTCTTGGCGCTAATACTTAATCTGATCTTGCCTCTGGACTTCGAAGAGCTGGAGATAGCGGAGGTCACTGCAGACACGGCCGAGGACGAGAATGATCGTATTGAATGGGGCCAGATCCACGGCCCTGGCGCTGTCAAGTCGGATAATGTAGAAAGTGAAAGGAAAGGTGCTGATGTGATAGACAAGGACGTTGAGAAAGCAATGGACGACGCGGCTGTATAGTGTAGCAAAACTAGCTGATCTGGATCTCTCGAAGACTCAACCTCTTCAGGGGTTTGGAATGGTGGAATCACATGAGCTTCGAAGGAGTAGATATCTATCAACTCCGGCAATAAGATTGATAAGACTATTTCCTGGCCTGCATGTGGCAGCCTGGTTGCTGCATATTAGCACTTTCGGGATCAGCAAGCGGTCTCGCGCGTCTTGTCTAAGATGTCATCACTGACGAACGAGTGGAGTCGTAGAGTCCGTATTGTTCTGGACTTCACTCTCAAGTCCTGGGCTTATTGCACGCGCCTGGAATTAGGGCTTCCGTCAAAGCGATCGGCACTACATGAACGAGTAACAGCATGCAAGATTGCGTAAACCCCACGATAACGCACCGGATTAGCCTGAACGCTATCGCGGCTCCGACGCATGGGTCACGTCAAAGGAGCACCCTGACGCCAGGGCGCGCTCGATGTGTCGGATGACGTCAGCTCAACAACTGCGGATGCAGCTCCGGACGTTGACTATATCCTCGAAACCTGTGGACCGAGGCAGGCGTTAGTGGCCCAACCCGTTCGTCACCCCAGGATTTCAGGCCGAAGAAGAAAGTAACGAGCGGGCCCTCTCGAGTGCCGAGTCCGACACGCAAAAAATGAACGGAACGTCGAGGAAATGCAAGAGCAAGGTCGACATGTCGGTGGTTTCTTAAGCGTGGTCAATCGGTGTCAGTCATCGCTCTCAGATCTGCGTCAAGTTCCGATAGAAAGCAAATCGTTGACTAAAGTTCCCCACGAGGACCCTGAAACGCCTGCACGTTGTAGGGCACAATGGGAATAACCCCTGTGTATTGCTCACTGCTCTGCCGAACTTGACGCGGCTGCAGGGCGGTCTACTCCCCCAGAGGCAAGAACCGCGGCTTCTGATTCGCCCAACAGCTCAACAGTTTGCGTCAAAGGGGAAATTCCGCTGCCTACGGGCAACAATTTTTTCACACATCACCATAGGCTCAAACACATCAATAGCCATGCCGAGCACATCACCGTTGAAGCAGTGCCACATCATGGATTTACGACTCTGCGCGCCTGTTTGATGATCCTCTACACCGCTACTGTTTTTCCTGCGCGCTTCTTATATTCCACCTTCTCCCCACCCGCCACTTCTGTTGACTTTTTTCCCTCTCTTCCTTCCCTACACCAGAATTTCAATAACTCAACTCACAGTGTGTCACAGCTGGTGTAGACAGCTCACACTAATAATCTGGTTTTTTTCTTTTGTGGCGTTTCCTATTCTGCATACGTGGTTGATTCGTCTTTCTCGTAAAGATGCAAGATACTACGATGCAACGCCCTGCGGCCCCCGCCTCTACCGCCCCGCCCACTGCGGCCAGTACGGCTGTTCAGCAAGCAAAGAAACCTCACATTGCTGATCAGCCAACGACGAGGCAGAATTGGCACAAACAGGTCAATTGGCTAAACGTGTTCCTAATCATTGGTATCCCAATGATGGGTTTGGTTGCTGCCATCTGGACGCCTCTTGTCATGAAAACCGCTGTCTGGGCAGCCATTTACTACTTCGCTACCGGACTCGGAATCACTGCAGGCTACCATAGACTGTGGGCACACACCTCCTACAAAGCTTCCATCCCCCTCCAAGCCTACCTCGCGTTTACTGGTGCTGGTGCTGTCGAAGGTAGCATCAGATGGTGGGCACGAGACCACCGAGCCCACCACCGCTACACCGATACCGACAAGGACCCATACAGCGTTCGCAAAGGCCTTCTGTACTCGCACTTTGGTTGGATGGTTATGAAGCAAAACCCAAAGAGAATTGGCCGAACTGATATCTCTGATCTCAATGACAACGCTGTCGTCCGTTTCCAGCACAAGCACTATCTGTTCCTCGTTTTGTTCGCCGGACTTGTGTTCCCAATGATGGTTGCAGGCTTGGGCTGGGGTGACTGGAAGGGTGGCTTTATCTACTCTGGGATCCTCAGAATCTTCTTCGTCCAGCAGGCTACCTTCTGCGTCAATTCACTCGCCCATTGGCTTGGAGATCAACCATTCGACGACCGCAATTCTCCCCGCGACCATCTGTTCACCGCTCTTGTCACTCTCGGTGAGGGTTACCACAACTTCCACCACGAGTTCCCTTCAGATTACCGCAACGCCATCGAATGGTACCAATATGATCCTACTAAGCTCTTCATCGCTACCATGAAGGTCTTGGGACTTGCCAGCGATCTCAAGACATTCCGATCCAATGAAATCGAGAAGGGCCGCCTTCAACAAGCTCAGAAGAAGCTCGACCAGAAGCGCTCAACACTGGACTGGGGCACCCCTCTCGAGACTCTGCCTGTTATGGAATGGGACGATTACGTTGAACAGTCCAAGAATGGACGTGCACTTATCTGCGTTGCTGGCGTCGTTCATGATGTTACTTCATTTGTTCCAGAACACCCAGGCGGCAAGGCTATGATCACAAGCGGTATTGGCAAGGACGCTACGGCTATGTTCAATGGTGGCGTCTACCAGCATTCCAACGCTGCTCACAACTTGCTGTCCACAATGCGCGTTGGTGTCATCCGTGGAGGCATGGAGGTCGAGATCTGGAAGCGCGCCCAGAAAGAAGGCCGCGATGTCACTTTCAACGCAAAGGACTCGGAAGGTACTCGCATAATCCGAGCCGGCGATCAGCCTACCAAGGTTGCACAGCCCATGGAGGCCGCCGGAGCCGCGTGAGGGTTGAAGTTGATCCTCGCTCGCGCTTAATGTCATTTGTTCCCATGACGACTTGATGATTGCTTGTGTCAACCAGCCATTTGCCGTGGTCTTTACATAGATCGAGATGGAACAGAGGGAAGGTCAAAACAATGTACTAGTATTTTTGCACCAATCTGATCGGTTTGCCCTCTGTCTCTTGAACAATGTTCTATTGTCGTTCTCTTCTTTGCTTCTTTGAACCGTTGCTGTCGTCTGGGCCTGCCTGGCCGTCGCCCTCGCCTTGCTCCCTCGCTTGCTCCTCGCTCGCTCCTCGCCCGCCCCTCGTTGATCCACTGCCCCGTCTCACGAGCCGGCCGCCCCGTCTCTGCGCAGCAACCGCCGCCCGCTCACCCGGCCCGGAAGATCGCCTCCGCCACCGCCGTCACGTCCGCCATCGCCGCGACCTCGTGCACCCGCACCACGTCCGCGCCTCCCGCCACCGCCGCCGCCACCGCCGCCGCCGTCGCCCAGCCGCGCGCCTTGGCGTCGCCGCCCGCGCCGGCCCCCGCGCCGCGCACCAGCGCGCCCAGGAAGCCCTTGCGGCTGACGCCGACGACCCACGGCAGGCCGTGCAGCGCGCGGCCCGCGGCGCGCGGGCCCGCGGCGCCGGCCCTCAGCTGCGCCAAGCCGCGGAGCAGCTCGAGGTTGTGCTGGGCGGTCTTGGCGAAGCCGACGCCGGGGTCGAGCAGCAGCCGCCAGCGGGGCAGGCCGGCGCGCATCGCCTCGTCGACCCGGAGCGCCAGCTCGGCCGCGACGGCGGGCAGCAGCCCGCGCGGCGGGTACACGTTGTGGGGCGCGCTCGACATCGTGGCCGGGGTGCCGCGCGTGTGGCCGATGACCAGGCACGGCCGCTGCGCAGACGGCGCCGCGGCGAGTGCGCGAAACATGTCGGCGTCCATCAGGCCGCCGGAAATGTCGTTGATGATGTTCACCGAGTGCTGCTCCAGCGCCGTGGCTGCTACGGCCGAGTGAAAGGTGTCCAGGCTGACGGCAACGCCAGCATCCGAAGCTTGTGTGGCAGCTACGCGGAGCGCCGGCAGGACTCGAGACAGCTCCTGAGAGGCCTCCAGATACTCTGCGCGCGGCCGGGTCGACTGACCGCCGATGTCGATGATCGTTGCGCCTTGAGCGATGTGGTCGCGCATTGTCTTTCCCAACAGGCTGCTGTATTCGTCCAGAGACCGTTCGAGCTGCGAGGCCTTGGCACCGCCGTTCCTGCTGCTGATGTCGAAGCCTTCGTTTTTGGCTGGGAACAGATCCCCACCGTCTGAAAACGAGTCTGGCGTTATGTTCAGAATAGACATGAGGTGCGTTTTGCGCGACGGATCCAGGGCTCGAAGCCTCAGCGTTCTTGTGAGCGGCGTGATGGTGGTGAGTGGCAGCGCCGATGCTGGGAGCTTGAGAAGGGCGTCCGCATACGATTGGTTTGTGTGGGGATGCGTGGCCTCTTCCGAGAGGAGCTCGCAGAGCGGTTGCAACACAAAGCCTCGCTCAAGCATACGAGGATGGGGAACGGTCAGGCGGTCTGAGTTGATGATTTGGTCGCCGTATAGCAAGATGTCTAGGTCAAGCGTCCGCGGGCCATTCGCGAACACGCGTTTTCTATGCAGCTTGTTTTCTATGTCTTGCAGGGCGTCAAGGAGTGGCAATGGCTCAAGCGTTGTAGATATCTGAAGAAAAGCAAAGGGGATTGAGCGTCTGGACCACTGACTGAAATAGTTCGCTATTGTTTTCTATCAAAAGAATCTACTTACTTCAAAAACGCCATTCATGAAGTTTGCTTGATCTTCAACGTACATCGCCCGCGTCTCCCATATGCAGCTCGTCCGCAGAACACTGATCGCATCATGTCGGCGCAACAAGTCAAACGCGCTTTCGATATAGTCTACGCTATCGCCCTGGTTGCCGCCAAATGCAACATATGCGGTGACTGCCGTCGTGGCTTGGGCTGCGGAGTGGCTGCTGCGCAAGTACCTCCGCGTTCCTGAGATAGAACGAATATTGGTCGAAACTGCTCCGCGTTCATTGAATTGTCTCACCGTGACATTGCCAGAAGAGATCCGTCGGCTCCCTGAGATTTTGGATCTGACGGTTCCACCGGTTGAGGGCTTCGCGACAGTTGGGCTATATATACTAGAGGCTGACAGGGATTTACTTGGTCTCGCAGCAACTCGGGCAATTCTATGCAATATACAATCCATACATTCAACCGTACGTTCAGCAAATCTATAGATGAGCTCTGTAGTAGTACGGGAATTTCTTCGATGTCCGAAAGTGAACCGACGGCTAAACCTTCCCGAACGTCTCCAAGCCGAGAGTTGGCAACGTGTTTCTAACCGTATCAATAGAGGGTCTGATTCAGACGAACCCTTGAGGAATGACGCTCGGCGAATACAGAGTTTGACTAAACATCGCGGATTATTTATAACGGTTAAATATCGAGGTATGAGATCTTGCACGTTTGAATTCCGTTAATTATTCGTATTATATCTTGGCGGACATGTTAGTAGAGCGGGCACGTGAGGAAAACCGGGGTCTAGTCCGAGGTGCCTCGGTTTGTCAAGCCAAGTTATGGCGCGCGTTCGCTTGCCTTGCTGGTAACCGGGGTCTAGACAACAACGACGTAACCGAAGAACTTTCATATAGCACTGCATCGCTTTGCCTCGACGATACCTTTCTCCTTCTCTCTGTAACACAACTTACAAGTACCTCCAACTAAACTACCTGCTATCTATCGCTTAACTTCTCAGTGCGCGACTACACATCGATCTATTTACAACCATGTCTTCACCACGTGAGTCTGCGGCTAAATTGGCCACGAGCCGCAGTGTAATCAGTCGCAGAATCAGACTAACGAACAATGCCTTCTGTAGAGAAAATCTCCACTACGACCACCCAGCTTCTTGGCATCAAGCACCCAATTCTGCTGGCTGGTATGAACGTCGCTGCAGGACCTAAGCTTGCTGCTGCTGTCACCAATGCGGGAGGCCTCGGCGTCATTGGCGGTGTCGGCTATACCCCAGACATGCTCCGTGAGCAGATTGCCGAGCTCAAGAGCTTTTTGAACGACAAGAATGCCCCATTCGGAGTGGACTTGCTGCTCCCTCAAGTTGGTGGCAATGCTCGCAAGACCAAGTATGCTTCATCTGCCCACGGAAGATTTCAGCGTTGAGATAACACTGACGAAACTGCACAGCTACGATTACACAAAAGGAAAGCTCAATGAGCTCGTCGATATCATCATCGAATCGGGTGCGAAGCTCTTCGTCTCTGCTGTCGGCGTTCCACCCAAGGCTGTTGTCGATAAGCTCCACAAGCACAATATTCTCTACATGAACATGATCGGTCACCCCAAGCACGTCAAGAAGTGCCTCGAGATCGGTGCTGATCTCATCTGCGCCCAAGGTGGTGAGGGTGGTGGTCACACTGGAGATGTCCCAACCTCAATTCTTATTCCAGCCGTTGCCAAGCTTGTCGAAGGCAAGAAGGCTCCAAGCGGCAAGCCCGTTCAGGTCATCGCCGCCGGCGGTGTCTACAGTGGTCAAACCGTTGCTAGCGCACTCAATCTCGGTGCCAGCGCCGTCTGGGTCGGTACGCGATTCATTCTGTGCGATGAGGCCGGCGCGCCAAAGGCCCATCAAGAGGCTGTTCGCACTTCCAGCTACGACGACAACGTCCGCACGATCATCTTCACTGGCCGGCCTCTCCGTGTCCGCAACAACCCATACATCCAGAATTGGGAGGAGAACCGACAAAATGACATCAAGGAGCTTACCAGCAAAGGCAAGATCCCAGTTGAACATGACATCGAGTCGATGGGCGATGACGTTGATGACGACACCCTCGACAATGCTCGTCCATTCCTTATGGGCAAAGCCGCCGCTGTCGTCAATGAGAAGAAGAGCGCGAGAGCGATCGTCGATGAGCTAGTCGGCGACGCCGTCAAGTCGCTGCAAAAAACCAATGGCTACATCTCCAAGCTGTAAGGGAGACTTTGGGAGTGAAAAGCTTTGATATTTAGCGGGATTTTATTTGTTATGATGACAGCATTTTCGTGTAGCCGTAGCCATAGCCGAATCAGTTCGATCTATCGATTCTGCGTAGCGCTCCCTGTCTTGTGTTGAATCACTGTATATATCATGCGCTGAAGTAGAGAAAACCTATGACGTAATATGATCATATGTATGGTCCGGAAACCGCTTGTATGCATCAGTAGGAGTCATATGAGCAAGATGCACTTCGGTCGCTTCCCAAAACATATTCTTGAAATAAATTTCTTTTTGTTTGTTGAGAACTTGAGCACTAGAGACTGAAGCAACTATGGACAGAGACGAAGACGGATACCCAAAGCGGCCTTTATACGGTAAACTTTTGTCCACGAACTTTTTGGAGGTCCAGGTGCGAGTGCCTAACGCCAGCGATGATGTCGCCCAGTCTTTGATTTGCCCGACGAGGTGTTGTCTACTCTGAGACCCAAAGATGAATCTATCTCAGGCCTAGATCCCACATCGGATGGCACTCACGAAATCTCAGAAGATACCAGGCTCTCTGCACAACTTGACAAAACACAAACCGCGACAGACGGCGTCAAAGCTACATCTTGTGCATTATGCGGATTGTCGTTCACCGACGTTAGCGAGCAACGAAGCCATGTCAGATCAGATTTGCATAGTTACAACTTGAAGCAAAAGATCAGAGGTCACACTGCCGTTTCTGAGGTCGAATTTGAGAGGCTGATTGAAGGTCTCGTTCCTGCGTAAACCTTCATAGCGTTTCCTCTAGTCTGACAAGATTTTGTTGCAGGTCTGGATGAGAGCTTGTCGGGCTCCGACTCCGACTCATCTTCGTCTTCTGCTTCCGAAAAGGCAAGCGAGGAGGATACCTCTGAGTCGGATCATGGCAATCGTGTCGACAGGAAGCGTGCAATGCTACCAGCATTATTGAAGAAGCAGGCGAAACTGCATGAAGACCAGTCCAACGATCCAGTCGAGATTCATCATGGGCTCAACTCTACAAAGAAACGAAAGCGTGGATCTGGAAGACCTCCCCTTCTGTGGTTCGAGACCAAAGCTTTACCGCAAGATGCGTCGCTCGGTATATATCGTGCTCTTTTCACCGAGTCACAGCTTTCTGGCGGCAGTATGGTAGAGACCCTGCGATCCAGACAGCTGAAACCGCCAAATCCGAAGCTCCCAAAAGACCCAGACGATGGTGGTGTCCCTCTACCTATGACATCGTCAGGTCCTCATCTCTTCATGTGCATGATCGGTGGCGGTCATTTTGCTGCTATGATTGTCGCTCTGACACCAAAAGTGGGCAAACGTCAAGGTGCAGAAGAGCGACAGGCATCGGTAATCGCCCACAAAACATTTCATCGCTATACAACAAGGCGTAAGCAAGGAGGCTCGCAAGCCGCCAACGACTCATCCAAGGGTGCAGCGCATTCGGCAGGATCATCTCTACGAAGGTACAACGAAGCGGCACTGGTCAACGATGTACGGGAACTACTGAGCGAGTGGCGACGTCTGATTGAAAAGGCAGAGTTATGTTTCATTAGGGCAACCGGCACCACAAATCGACGCACACTCTTTGGACCTTATGAGGGCCAAGTGCTGCATGCGAACGACCCTCGGAACCGAGGCTTCCCGTTCAGCACTCGACGTGCGACTCAGTCTGAACTGATGCGATGTTTCGTTGAGCTCACGCGCGCCAAGGTCGTCAGGTACGATCCTGAAGCTGCTAAAGCTGCCGCTGCGTTAGAGCAGGAAAAGGCCGAAGCGAGATCATCGCAGCAGCAAGCCTTGAAGAAGCCAGCGCCTAAACCCCAGATCTCTCAAGAAGAGGAAGCAGCTCTGCTACATACATCTCAAATCGAAGCTTTCATTCGTCGTTCAAAAGCTCCCGCCTTGGTCTCGTATTTCTCGACAAACGCCATCTCGTCAGACTTCCAACTACATCCTTCAGACTCGAAAACGCACCACCACACGCCCACACCGCTTCATCTTGCATCGAATTCCAACTCTCCAGCAGTCGTCCTTGCACTCCTCACAAAGGTGGGCTCAAACCCCTGTCTTCAGAACTCCGAAGGTAAGACGCCATTCGAGCTTGCGGGTGATCGTGCCACGCGCGATGCCTTTCGGGTTGCACGAAGCACCTTGGGAGAAGACAAGTGGGACTGGGATGGCGGAGCCAAAATTCCGTCGGCACTGACGAAGCAAGAGGCTGAGAGCCGAACGGTCCAAGAGAAGAAAGAAGCTAGCGAGAAAGAAGGGCAGCGCCGGATTCAGGAACTTGAAGCCCTCCGTGTAAGCGATCAGCAGCAAGCCATCAAAGATGTTACGCAGAAACACGGCAAAGGCCATCTCTTGAGCAACCAGCAGCGCACGGCAGAGGAGCGGCGGCAGGAAGAGGCGCGCGGAATGACACCGGAGATGAAGGCGCGCATGGAGCGGGAGAAGCGAGCCCGAGCAGCGGAGGCGCGGTTCGCGAGACTGCAGAATGGCGGCTAGGTGCTCGGATGGACGGCCCTGCCTTGAAGAGCGAACAGATTCACGCTGCACACGGATGGCGAGATCTCTGGTGTAATGGTTATAGCGTTTGGCGGTCTTGCCCATCACGCCGATATCATCTATGGACGCTGGTTTGTATGGATCTCTCCAGGCTTGACTTCGAAGCACTAGGAAAGGAAAACCGTGCTAGATTAGTCAATATCACCAGAGTCTGCTTGACAGCCACCCTTTCACAGGATTTTCCTGTACACCTGTAGGCCTTGGTCCTCATCCCACCTTTTCAGATGATGCTGGACCGCGTGGGCTCGACCGCCTCCCACAACTGCTCTGCAGCTTCCACCATGCTTTTCGGCAGCGGCCCCAGCCGAGAGAGCTCGACCACCTCGAGTGCCTGCGCCAGCTTGCTGGCGCCGATGATCACGCCGTCCTGCTCGCCCAGCGCCGAGTGGTGCATCAGCCAGCGGATGGCGACCCCGAGCGTCGGCATGTTCTCCTGCCTGCACCTGGAGTCGAACCGAGTTGCGGCCTCATGTAGAGCGTCGCTCGCAAACAGGCCCTTGACCGCGCCGCTGAACGGGTGCTCGCTGTCGAAGCGCGTGCCTTTGGTGTCGCCGTTCAGGAACTTGCCGGTGAGATAGCCGGCGGCAATGGACCTTTGGGGATGTTCAGTGCCCATGTGTGGCCAAGCAGTCGCAGAAAGAAGAGCAAAACCCCTCCCACGTACCTGAACGAATTGAACGCCATGCCGTGCTTGCGAAGGAACGGCAGCAGCTCTTTTTCCATGCCGCGTGTCATGACGTTGTACTCGCCCTGGAAGCAGACCGGCTTGGCAAGGCCAGTTTCGTCGCAGATCTTCATGATCTCGGTGAGGGTTTCGATCGACGTGTTTGACACTCCCCACTGTTGATCGCCGTGGCATGACTCAGCACAGGTTCAGAGAGAGAGAGAGATAGATCTGGGGGAAATCGTACCGCCTTGCAACGCCCTTTCTTGATCTGTTCATTCATGGCCTCGATCTGCTCGTGCAGGGGCGTGCTCGGATCCGAGCGATGGTGGTGCAGCACATTGATCGGATTCCCATTCAAGAAACCTAGAGATTTGTTGACAGATGTGTCGACCGACGCTCGCGAAAGGTCACCGTCGCCTGATGTCCTAACATCCGTGAATATCTTGGTGTCGACCTCGAATCCCAACTTGGCGGCATGGCTTTCGCCGATTATTTGCTCCGCTCTGCCGGGGTTTTGTGGTGGATATCTGGCGCCAGAATCCAAACGCCTGACGTTCAGATTGTAAATCTGCTCGAGGAGCGGATCCACGGACGCGCCGTCTTGGAAATCGGTTTTGGGGAAACCGAACGTCGCACTACCAAGGATCAGTTGTGGTGGCATCTCTCTGCAAGTGAACCGGGTAGGTATGCTCGAATTTCTTTTCTTTCAACATTCATAGACGAGTAAATGGAGTGAGTGACTGTTCGCTTGCTGAAGGACTGAGTAACGGCATATAAATGTAATCAATCCACGCGATGGGGCCTGCTGACAAACATGATTAGAAATGTCATCCAGCACCAACTTCCATAGAGCAGCAACTAAATTCTTTCGACATCTAAACCACCACGTTGGCTACTGCATTTTGCGGCGTCTTTAAAGTTGCGCCAGCAGACAGCTGTGTATGTGTTGTAGATCTCGTGGAGGCTATAGGACCGAAACGTTATCCATGAACGGAGCGATTTGGCCCGTCTGACAGGTGCGACTTCGCGAAGCGGCCATCGACTGTGCTCGCGTAATACTATGTTGCGTCATTTGTGCGGCCTTTGCAAGCGGGGCATAATTTAATACCTCAATCGTGAGGCCAATGCAAGGCAAGATCAACGCTAGGCCTGTTAGAGCCAAGGAGCTGTCAAATGCCAAAAGCAGAAAGGCGGTCGGGAGTTGGTAGGATTGTAGGTCGTCATGGGTTCGAGCGGTACCGCAGTAACCAAAGATAGCTGTTGTTGGCTCTGCGACCCCCCCAAAAAAGCTTCTGGCTTCCTTAATTCACCCCATAGCGGTTCCCCTTTTGTTTACTATCCAGTTCTTACTTTTTTTCCCTTCTTTCCCTAATATTTCTTGTCAAGCTTTCGGGCGGAGCGGAGTTTCGACGGTCGGCGCACTTTTTCGGGCTTCTACTTGGGCTGCATCTCAAAACTCTCTAGCTTGCTCGGCCTTCTTTTTAGCTACATCTCCGTCTACTTCACCTTTTGTTCGCCTTTCTAAATACCTTTTTGCAACTTCATATCTCCACACTCCGAGTCACGGCCAGGTATCGTGATCTGACAAATTCCCCGTGCTCAGCGTGGTTGGCTTTTGCTACGTCTTCCCACATTTCGACCGTTTCACAGCTTCGGCGGTTCCACAGCCCACCAGTTGATTCACACTCCAAGTCTATCTCTCACCCGAACTTCTTTGGTTGAGTCCAACTTGCAACGGCCTAAGAGGTTCCAACCCTTGGCCACGCAAGATGTACTCGGTTCCTTCAAGTCCTGCAGCCCAGTCCTCTGCATCTCCCAAGACCCCGCACTCACGCCAGTCTTCCCCTCCGCCTGGCGCCGAGACTTCTATCAGCGACCCCGACCGGATTCGCTCTCCGAGAAGGAAGAAACCGCGCCTGGATTCAACCTTTACCGTGCCCGACTCTCCAGCTCTGAGTGAAGTCGCACTCGACATTGGATTGGCTTCGTTGCCTCCTGATCAGACCGGGACTGCCAGCATATCGGCGGAGTACACAATTGATCGACATCAGCTTTCATTGAGCCCTGAGCCGGTCGACATTCATCTCGATGATGACGCTTCGTATCCGCCACCTGCTTTCACTCATCCGGATCAACAGATTCTCTCCAACCGCTTTCTGACGGATGACCTCCAAGACGAGACTTCCATTCCGGATGAGTCTTTCCAGGACCTGGACACACTGATGGCAGACTTTCCAGATAGACGCTTCTTAGAGGCTGAGGATCTTTTGCCCAAGTATGCCACCGAAGACAAGCAAGGTATTTCATATCCCCAGATCTCCAAAACTCTCTTAACCCGCAACTAACGTCACCTCTTCTTGTCTATAGATCCAGGGCCGCCTTTCAAGGCTCTAGTGAAGTGGACTGATGTCTGGATTAACCACACGCGAGCGTTGCGACCTGATCAATATCCTGGGGCCTACATTCCATATTCAGATTTCTGGACTGCCTTCGGGCTCATGGCCTTGAGATATGCGCAAGGAACTCCTCGTCCGAAGCCCGAGTTCGTTGCCCTCTTCCTTTCGCTACGATTCCCTTACATATATAACTATACTTACGTTTCATCTCTTCGAAGAAGCAGGCGCATTCAAGCCAAAGAAGACTCGGAATCCATCAAGCGTCAAGCCAGCTCCCCCCGAGAACTTCATTTCTTGGTTCGCCTTGTCGAGATATCTGGCCACCTGGCTTATATCGACCGACAGAATCTGCTATCTCACCTTCAAAACAACCTCACAACATCGAACAAGGACATTTTTTGCTTCCGTGTTCTGAAGGCCGTACGCGTACTGTTCGATAATGATAGCCTCTTCGACAACTCGCCCCCACCCAGCGGCCTGGACAAAGATCAGACCGCCGCATTCACTGCTCGTGGAAAGCTCGCTCACAGGATTTTCTCTGCCTGCCCCGATGCCTTCTCACATTTGGCCTCCTTCGCTCAGCTTGCCTTTGATGGAGCCTTTGAAGGTCGCCCTCCATACGTCCCCGCTGTAGCTGTTATGTCTCGCTTGTTGGATCACTTGCGAGACGACTTCCAAGCTACTATGAGCTCTGATCGCGCCGACAAAGTTAGGACAAGCGTTGGCAACGTCGTTGACGCTCTCCAAGTCATCCGAACAAGCTTCATTCAGCGGCTTCATCAGCACAGCTGGAATCTTAGCCTCAGCCTCACGGACGACTTGACTACTGCATTGACAGATGGTATCGTCGCCGCCAGCCGATTGAGGTCCACGCGCTTGAGCCTATTCGAGAGGCTCGGTCTGTCTGACCTGTTTTCGACCCTAACCAGCCACATATCAAATCCATTGCTCTCCGGCCAACTTCGTCTAGAAATTTATTCGGCTTTGCTCCGACATGCTCGTAGCATGGATGAACGTATCCATGCTGTCGGTGGTGTGAATCGCGCCATCTCCGATCTCTGGTCTCTTTCACGCAAAGCCCCAGGCTACGGATGGATCCCAGATTTCATCATGTCATTGATTGAGAGCCATGGACTTGTCGATTACATACTCAGCAACGAGACACATCCACAAATCACGTCTACCATCACCAACCTGGTCGCATTTCTCTTCCTATCCTCAAAATGGACCTCATCCATGTCTGAACGGCTGTGGTCTCTGGTCCGGAACTCTGAGAGCCCTGAAAAAATCCAGGCTATCATTACCTTGCTGCGCCCTAATCTAGCTCATCCCAATGATCAGTTCCGACTGGATGCCTGCAATGAGATTCGATCGATTCCTATCTTTGGACCTTTCTTCGACCTCTCAACCTTCATTATCGCCCTGATCAACCACATCTCGCACAAACCGTTCGATGGCGGCTTGGGCGACGCACCGTTTCGAGACCTTTGTCTTTACGTGCTCCAGCAATGTCGATCTCAATCTGCCACGCTTGCGAAAAAGTCTGGCACCTTGGCTAACAAGTGTTGTCGCGTCTTGCATGAGTACTTGTCTCCTCCAGCCGGGCATGAAGGCAGAATCCGCTTGTATGAGGCTGCTATCGACCACATTCAACAGGATAGCGTAGACCACAGCTCTGTTTCCGGCAGTATCGAAGCGATTCACATTCTTCTACAGGAGAATATCACCATTGACCTGCCCAGAATCATTCAGCACTGTGACTTCTTGGAGATCTTGGTCAACGAATTCTGCAACTTCATCGACAATTCAAGAGCCCTGCCTTCGATAAATCGCGCCCCTTCGTTTTCTTCAGACCTTGCCTTTCGAATCCGTTTCCAATTGCTGACGGCGGTAATCAACAAGTATCCCGAAGACAAACTCTCAGAAGAGGTGGAAGATAAATACTGGTCCTACGCAGTAGGCGATATGGCTTTGGATGATTTATCCAGGGATTACGCTTGGCAAGATCTGGTGGTTTACTACAACGGTGGTCAGAATCCAGAGAATCAGTCTTCAGTCTACACTCTCACTGTTTCCAATGGCTTCTTGAAGCGTTGCGTCCAGACGCGCCTGGAGCAGCTTTCGTCTATTCACTACACCATGAGTTTCCTCCATTTCATCCCTTTGGCATCCAACTATAGCTTCGCCATCGGCAACCGCAACCCGGAACGCCCAATATACGTCACGATGTTCTGGAAGGCGATCTTGGACACACAATTCGAAGCGATTGCCCGCAAGGCTGGAGAGCTCTTCTGCAGAAGCCTTTGCAGCTCCGATAACGCTGATGGCTCACATGTCGCACGACACAGCCGAATTTTCGCCTGTCATCAAGCCATTGTCAAAGAATGTGTTGGCCTCATGAAGGCGTCTGCGTCGTTCGTGCAGCAAAATGAAGCCGATGAACAAGAGTACAAATTCAAGACTCAGTTCAGCAGAGTCGTAAACTTCTTACAACTTTTCCTCCTGGAGACGAAGAATCCCCACGAGCCTCGCTTCCTTCGTCGTCGCTCTTCATCAGAAACATCCTCTCCCACCGCAAACGAGTCATCAGACTCATCTGCTACAATTGACGACTTTATTAGCGTTGAGTCCTGTTGCAATATCAGATATCAGTTCTCAGGTCCTGATGACGAGACCAATATTCTCGAAATGCAACTACCTCGGCAGATGATTCTCCGCGACTTATTCAAAGAGTTTGGGCGAATGTCGAGATTCACAGCATTTGAAGTTAGTATTGGAGAACGGATGCTGGACGAGCACGAAGACGGCGACGCCGGAATCGATCAAATCTATAACGAGGGAACTTTCATCGTCTGGAACAAAAGCAGCAATCCTGTTCAACCGGAACGAATTGCGGCTAATCTCCCAGCCACAGCTGCGGAAATTGAGGTAGTTGCGAACCTGGAAACTATATATGGTTTCCTGGAGCTTCAATCGCCT
This sequence comes from Dicorynia guianensis, assembly GCA_037013595.1. Taxonomy (NCBI): domain Eukaryota; kingdom Viridiplantae; phylum Streptophyta; class Magnoliopsida; order Fabales; family Fabaceae; genus Dicorynia; species Dicorynia guianensis. The sequence continues at coordinate 235,409 of JASUAB010000020.1, forward strand.
CTTGGTGCCAATATACTGCAGCTCATGCGTTCGTTCCCTCCTCTGAAGAAGGTCGAAAATGCTGTTCGAGACAAGAGAGCTACCGTGACTGAGCTGTTCCCCGTTGAGCACCCATATAAGAGCCTATATACCATATATGTCCTGCAGATGGTTCTGCAACATCACCAAAGAGTTGGAAGCAAGGCCTCTTTGGCACTGGTGCTGGATGGCATGCACTGCATCCGCTGTTGCATATTGGCTCCAGAATACGAATTCGATGCCAATGATACAGCGACCTCACAACAATCTTTCCAGAGGGCCACAATTGTTGGTGATGCGCTTCCTCTTCTCTTGGCCTTCGTCCGAGAGCTTCATCGATCCTCCACGTCTCTGTCACAGGATCTTACTTCGACATTGGCGAACAACGTGTGGAAATTCGTCGTTTGGGCAACTGCCACGGACATCGACATGTTCAAGAACTTGATACAATCAGGATACTCTTTGATACTGGAGTTGGCTCTGCATGATGATGACGGAGGCACCCTATGCTCGGAATTGGCCGCCATGGAAAAGTTCTATCACGTCCACCGGTTACTGTTACTATCAAGCTCAGATATACATTTTCGGGAGATGATGTGCAACGAGATTAGCACTGCGCTTGCGTCTTCTCAAGTCTCGCTTCAAAGCGGCAGTGAAGGGACATCCCACCGGGCTTCCGGGTTGACGAAGTTGATATGGCCATTGATTGAGTCCTTGGTTCAGGAATGCAACAATCCGGATCTATATCCACTTCAACTTCTAGGTATGGTTGAGTACATGCTCAGCAGGGATGTCATTGTTCCGGATGATCCGCAAGCACTGGCAGTACGAACTGCCCAATGGGGTGAGGCTCTTATGTCGTGTGCACTTCCGGTCAATCCAGTCAATACGGGAAGTTCACATAACGAAGCTCTTATCGAGTCCCTGGCTATATTGCTTGACCTGAGTATCGAACAATCCTTGAAAATTGACTCAAGTGTACTGGATATGCAACAACTGGCCCAAAGGATTTTCCAGAGGTTCTTGTTTCCAGAAGATGGAACAGTCAAATGCGAAATGAGTCCTATAAGTCCAGTCCTTCATGAGCCTTGTCGTCAACAGCTCTATCAGGTCACTCGTCGTCTATGCACAACCCCTGAACACATGCTCTGGATGGCCTCTCGGATCTTCGAATTGACAAGCAGCTTGATCAGCAATATGAATTTAAGCTGGTCAATTGATCGTTCTGATCTGCTACGTTCATCTGCTGGCCACCCTGGGCTTAGGAACCTCGGCAACACGTGCTATATGAACTCCTTACTGACGCAACTGTTCATGAATCGGGCTTTCCGCGACTTCGTTCTTCTGCAGCCCCCTGAGGCTGCCAAAGTAGACTCGAAAGGACTTCTCTTGGCTCTACAAGAAGTATTCTACAGCCTAGAACACTCTCACCGCCACTTCGTCGATACCACAAGGTTTGCGAATGCGATCAGGCCGCTAGATGGCGAGCAACTGGACGTTTCGAATCAGATGGACGTCGCCGAGTTCTGTGCGATGCTATTCGAGCAACTGGAAAATGAGCTCAGTGACCCTGAACAGCGATTGAAATTCCGCAATATTTACGGGGGACAGTTGATCACCCAAATCAAGTCCCGCGACTGTGAACACGTATCCGAACGCGTTGAACCCTTCCTGACTCTGGCTTGCGATGTCAAGGACAAGCTGAACCTGCAAGAGTCGCTCAGCGCATACGTTCAAGGGGACTTGATGGAAGGGGACAACAAATATAAATGCGATAAATGCGATGGTGCCTTAGTCAATGCGGTCAAACGATCTTGCCTGAAGTCGATTCCGGACAATCTCATCATCCAACTCAAGCGCTTCGATTTCGACTTTGTAACCACGTCCCACAGGAAAATCAATGACAAGTTCGAATTTCCACCGGTCATAGACATGACACCATACAAGATCGAAAGCTTGTCAGGGGATACGGCAAATGGCACAAATGCGCCTGACGAGTTCAAGCTGGTGGGTATTTTGGTACATGCTGGAAGCACAGAAGGAGGCCATTACTACTCATTCATGGAGCAACCGTCCGACAACGACAATTGTGGAGGCATCTCAAGCCAGTGGATCGAGTTCAACGACACTGAAGTCTCGATGCTCGACGCATCCAAGCTAGCAGACGCGTCGTTCGGCGGCGAAGAGGCGACGAACAAACGCTGGGAAAAATCATACAGCGCATACATGCTCTTTTACCAAAGAAAATACCCTTTGGCTACCAGCTCGATCCCCGATGTGGATGATCGAGTGTCGCAAAGACTGAAATCATACCTCGGCACCATCCGCGTGGAGAATGATCAACTTGCACGTCTTTATTGCCTCCTAGGCATTGAGCACTCAAAATTCGTATTAGGGCTTATGGAAAGCGTTCTCTTCTCCCACGACCACGTTGCGACATATGATCCTGCATCTCAGACGCCTGCTTCGAACAGGATCATACAAATAACTTTGCAGCTCTTTGCATCTATCACGAGCCATGGAAAAGATCTCGAAATGTACAAACAGATCGGGAGTTGGATAGTGAACTGTCTGGGGGAATGTCCGCAATGCGTTGCATTCGCAATAGCTTGGCTTGCGGATCAAACCTTCGTAATGCAAGAGTGCCTTCTATTTCAACCGGTTCAAGGATTCAGAGTCGCAGCTGCAAATATTTGGTCTCGGCTTATGCAGAGATATCATGAGATCCAAGACACGGAGACGATGTTTGGATTCGATGCTGCAGACATTTCGACTCCGTCCCCAATCGTCTCTGTGATCGCCAGGATCACGGACGTCTTACCATCCATGTGTCAAAGCCCAGGAGCCTGGCCCAATTTCATGTCTTTCGTCAACGCCGTCGCAGGCTTGGGTATTCACGAGCGCATCCACATGTTGGATCAAGGGATCTTGGAGAATCTGCTGGACCTGCTCTTCCATGATGAGCTACATGAGAGCCCGTCATCAGCCATGGCCGCTAATCTCGGATACCTGAGAAGGAGCAAACAAAACCACCAAGGCATGTCCTACGTTGTCAGAATTATCGCCTCACTGTTGCCACACCTCGACATCGCAGCCGTTCCGTTCGAGAGTCACGGGAACCATGAAAGGAGATTGGCCTACTATGACCAATCTTCACAGTGCGTTCCACCGTCCGTGTCGGACGCACGGATCCTCCTGTGTGAGCCTGGTCTCGAGACCCTGGTCGCACAATGCTACGAATGGGGCATGGATCCCATGGAATCAGGGTTCCCTCCATGCCACATCGTAGCCGCGATTCTAGCACAGGAGCGCAAGGATCCTGTGAATAACTCATGGTCTGCCGACGTTGGTGCAGCACTGATAGATTTAATCGGGCGAGAGGAGCCCGAATATCTATCAGATGCGCTCGCACTGACGAAGACGTTCTGCGAGGGGACCATGTCACAGGATGTGGTCCAGAACGTCTTTGAGGCCCTATCGCAAAGGGCGCTCAAGCTCCGGCAAGAGTTCTTGAACGATGGCGTCATCGACAAGAAAGAACTCGAGCAGGCCGGCGTCGCCGTCGCTGAGTTCCTGACTCACATGGCCACCGTCAAAGACGGAGCCTTCTCGGCTCTTGTCGTCCAAGGTGTGCCATCATGGGCTCCGACCATCATGGTCTGCCCAAGTCAGGAAGTCAGGGACGGCGCGTCGGACCTGCTCGAGTCGATCTTGTTCAGAAAGGCGGCCGAGCTGGCGGCGCGCTCTGAACAAGAAGGAGATGACGAGGGTCTCCTCCCACTCTGCGGTGCGGTACGGGAGCTGTTCGTCACCGCGAGGACGGCATGGTGGGATCTCGTCGAGCTGTGGCTCGACGGAATGGATCCCACCATGGCCAAGCCAGACCGAGTGGCCGGAGTCGTCGCCGCCCTCCGCAACTTGCACGATATACTGTGCAAGTGTGCCCATTGGATCGGAAGTCCAGAGCATGGACTTCCGAGGGAGGGCGACGACGGCTTTGGCGAGCAGGCGGCCAAAGAGTGGGAGGAGATCCGCCAGAACTGGGCGGAGCTGCGGGTGGCCGGTTCGAGAGGTTAGTAAGCTCTCCAATTTCTCTGAGAAGTTTCATAGCTAACCTGAGTCTACTGACGAAAGGCCATCGAGACCGCCGCATAATTCTGCGGCTCGACGAGGACCTCGCCGGCCACGAAGGCGAGAGCGGCGCGAGCGACGCCGACGAGGACGATGACGATGAGGAAGAGGACGTGGACACGGAGAGCCACGACCTCACGGAGGGTGAGGCCGAGGAGGCCGAGGATGACGATGACGACGACGACGACGATGATGATGATGCTACAGATGTAGCAGATGACGATAACGGCAGCGTGGGATCGGACAGCGCCGAAACTCAGGAAACGGGAACAACCTGAGGTCGACCAAGTGTCGGCCAGGTTGTTGGAGGATTTCCTGAAGTAATTCGAGCTGGGTCCTGAGCATGACATCGACAGACTCATGGGGAAGAGCCTGATCGCCCTCCTCCCGGTCAAGGTCCTATGGATTTGTCGATCGCTGCGGGTATCGGGAATAGGGGCCAAAGGGGTTTGCAAGCGTGGGCGTTCAAGGGCGGGTATCAAAAGCATGGGATGTCGACGTGGAAGTATTCCGTGGCTCGGAGGTCAGGAGGCTCCAAGCCATTGAATGCTTCCACAGTGACTTGTACTTCTACGTCTGGAGTCTGCTCCATTTTCTTGGATTCGCGCCTGTATGGCAATGAAAAATTCTTCGACTTCTTTCCAGCAACCAATTTTTTGTTTCCGAGCATTTCTTCTCTTTCGATCGGTGGGTCCGTATCCGGAAAGTCGCACGTGCATCTTCTATCACCCCTTGTCTCTTGATTTCACATATTTGAGGCAGCCTGATTCGGTCGATCACAAGCCTTTCTTGCCTGTCCTGGCGTGTCCCTAGGACCGAGCCATGTCTCAAGACTTCAGACGATATGTCCACGAATCCAGAATCTGTCTCGCCCAATCTATGAACGAGGCTACATACTCCCTGGTGCGGTTTCTGACAAGATCAGATAGCATGTTGGTGTAATACCTTTCTTTCTATATTCGTAGTATCACTAGATTAGCTCTGCCCGGTTCGAAGTGGAAACGGCAATGCTCAGTAACAGACATGAGAGCCAGTCTACCAATTCGCGAACCCGTAGTTTGATAATCTACGAATTCAGCCTACACCTCAGTTCGCGGAATCAGCTTGCGTTCCTTATGACGTCAATCCAATTGAGGCGAAATCCAACCGTGGTACACCGGTACGGGCGCTAAGCCGGAAGATGATCTGATGGGTAGCATAAATTCGCACTTAGTCTTACCGAGTGGAACTCAGTGGAGCTTCATAATGGCATAATCAAGGTTAAAGTGTCAGTATTATTCTCTGCGTATTACGAAGCAGAGTTGATCCCTCGAGCTCTTATGACATCTTGAGCGTTGTCAGCATGGGAGGTTCCTTCAACCGTGATTCGTGCCCAGCGCGGCTTAGCGTTGCAGCTGAAAGTGCACTAATGTAGCCGCCGTCTTTTGGGCCTGATTGCCTCATTTTCCTGTTCAGGCCAGACTTCAGCCTGTTCATTCAGGCTGAAGACTCGTATCGAAGCTTCTGGATTTCCGCATATACCCCAGGAGCTCCTTCCATAGAAGAAATTGATCAGCGCGAATTCGCATTCCCGGGGCAAAAATCGCATGCCGGATCAGTCCTGACGCGTGGCGTCTGGATTCCGCATCTCAGCCACCGTCTATGAGTGTAGCCAAGTTTGCCGGCGCCGCCTCAAGTGGCAACGATGGATTTCATCGATACTCTCAAAACGCTCTCTCAATCTCTTCCAGACTCGCAGAGCAGTTCCCTCTATGACGGGCCTGAGGAGCATCCCAGCTCTCATGAGCATCTCGCTGCTTTGACGATGCGTCGCCTGCTTGAGTCCTCGGATGCAAATTCACGTGAATTAGACATTCTCTTGCAGCAACCGTGGGTCTTGTGCCAAGTCGTAACAGTACTTTTGCGTCGCACCACGATCCGATGGAAAGAATCCTACAACCATCCATGCCCCGGAACCCTATTGGTCCCAGCAATTGAAGACGCGTTCAAAGTACTACAGAATTCCATAATCGCGAATTCTGAAGAAGGTCTGGAAAGAGTGTATCAAAAAGCCCGCCTGCGCAGCCAGCCCGCTTTAGAATGGGCAGAAGAACTCCTAAGTCGACTGATAAAGCGCGGGGAAGAGGTCTTTCCACAATCTCAACAGCGAACACATTCATTCAGATTGCAACTCGTTGAGCTTTACGTGTTTCAGCAGCGATGGGAAAGTGCAGAATCCCAGATGTCACGAGTAGTGGAACAATGCGAACACACATCTCCAAACGAGCCCAGGACGACCCAGCGTGAGAGGGTTTTGCTAGCAACGCTGCACTTCATCAACCAGTCTTGGGCAGAAGCCACTGAGATAATGGAGCAAGTGATAACAGAGCAACAAGAAGCTCTGGGAGCCTACCATTCCTCCACTCTAAGAAACAAGACTCTTCTAGCTTTCATGTATACGGGTTCTTTTGGAGATATTGCACGAGTCAGACAACTTCTTGCGACATTAACGAGAAACTACACGTTGATAGCCTCCTTCGAAGCTCCTTACGTGGTTCGAAAGCTGGATGTTGCTGTATGGACGTGCGCAGCCATCACGGATATGCTCTGGCAGTGGAAGTTTCTTGATCACCGACTGCTAAAAAGTGGCCAAGATCTGTCTCGCGTTATCGATGTTTGTGCTATGGACCAGCAAACTTTCGCGTGGAAGGATCCTGCTTTGCGAAGCCTCCGGGATCTGGCCAGGAACCTGGATCGCGTATACATAGTTGGCACGAAAAGCCCCGATCCAGATCCCTTAGCGGGAATACAAGGACATGCAAATATAGGATCTGCCATCGAAAAAGCGTTCCGAAGTATAGGAGAGTATCGCTTCCTACAATTGAAGTTCGATCACAACATTCCGGAAATCCAACGCAATGCCCGGGCCAACGTGCGGGTTGGCGAAGACTTGAGGGAAGCTCTCCGCAATAATGTTCTACTTCTGGGAAGACAAGCTGCAGAAGACTCATACGATATCGAAGCCATCACATGCCAGGAGTTTGCGAAGCAGTTAGGGGGCCAAGCCGGGGAGCGTTTGTTGGATCACTTGCTGGACATATTCACCTCGACTGAGAGCGCTACTGCAATAGCTGAAGATGGTAAGCACGTAAACGTGGGTCTGTCTGCTACAATAACTGATTCTGTATTATGTAGTGTACGGCAGCTCCGGTATAGAAGATCTAAGATACGCCCTAGTGTTGGATGATCTCTATCTAAGACTGCAAGTGAAGTTTCCCTCGGCAGAAGACGCTTGCTCATCGGTAGTCCAAGACTTGATCAATCTCATCGATAGCATCTGCAGGGGATTGACTCGCTCACCTCCTGGGTTGTCGTGGGCGTTCAGCCGTTTTACTGTACTTAAGCCCGACACGATGACTGCCGGCATTTATGCTGACATGATTTCGAAATCGTTCGTAAGACCACTGAAGCTCGTGGAGCATAACTGTTGGAACGCTCTCTTCCGATGTTGCAGCGTACTGGAAGACCCGCGGGCTCCCAGATCAAGCCAAATCTCAAATCGTGCAGCAGGTCTGGAAATGTCTTTCGAGCTTATGGCATCACTCTCTGCAGTCCACTCCTACGTCCAAGTGGACCAAGGATTCATATATGTCGGTTATCGGACGGCACTTGTGCCTGTCAATGTCGAAGACGGGATCGCACAGTTTCATCTGGTAGTAGAAGAACGAGGGCAAATCGATCCGTTCCGAGATGATTGCAAACCGGGAGTAGAAACTTCGGATCACATGTACTTCCAAGGCCGTCGATGCTTTCTGGGATGGTGTGAAGCTGCGTGTATCCTTCTAGGGACCAGATCCTTGACAGCAGAAGTCAATTACTCGGGTGCAATTGACTGCAAAAGGACACTTCAGCTGGATGGCCTGTCTTTTGGAGGTCAAGCCATGTCTGCAGCGCCGTTGCAAGCTGGTTTCCTCGGTCAAGCTAATTTCCGATACGTAGGAAATGGGCGAGCCTTCGAACCGTCGTCGAACTATGAGGAACTACTCCGAGACAACTCCCTAGAGGTGGCTCTACTACATGACACAGCAACCCAACGCTCGTGGATCGTACCGAAGTTGAGCGTAATGCTACACATGGCACATGCATGGGTCAGAGCCCGTGTAAGTCATTCCGACGCTGGACACGGCCAATCGATCCCCTTTGTCGAGCCGCATATGGATGCACGCGAAGTTCTAGATGTACTGAAAGAGCGTGGAGCGAATCTTATATATGGTCAGAAGTCGGACGGTTTCTGCGTTCGCGATTTGTTTCTGCGCTTGAGCCTTAATCTCCGCACTGCTTCGTCGACCATGCAAAAAGTGTCCAGCAGTTCGATCTACGGATACGACTTCATGGAGATCGTAGCCAACCCTGGGAAAGTCGTCTTTCCCAAGAAACGGATGGTCAAAGATGGTCAAAGATGGCTCGCACTAGCCAGTTGCACCGATGTCATTGTTATGTGCGCGAACATCGGAGATGTCATCGTGCCAAGGAGAAGCTGTAGCAAGATCAAAGAAGCCTACAATTTGCTCCCAAAAGGCCTCGATTGGCTGGCGGTCCATATGTCGTGCTTGATCAAAATTGCCGAGCGAAACAGCAAAGAGCCAGCCAAGCAGATTCTGGAGGGCAGGACAATCGATCTTCACAATGGAGCTTCACTAACAATTGGAGACGAGGTGTTTCAGAACCGCTGTGAATGCAGCGGGTCAGCGAACAGCTTCTGGACAGACCCACGCTCAGTCCAAGAGTTGAACTACAAGCGTAGTCTGTCGTTCATCAACAGATTTGGTTCGTCTGCGCAGGCGCAACGAAATACGGACTTTGAAGAAAAGCGGAAACAGTTATCGGCTTGCGGCGCTGTGGTTTTTGGAAATCGGCAGCGGTACATGAAGCGACAAGGCTGCTAGAAGGTTTCGTCAACCTGGAGTTTTTTGTGGCGCGGAAGAATTACGAAGTCACGACAAAATACTACCAACGTCTGTTATGTTGTGATGAGAGTCGCGGTCCACACAGATAATAACCTCTTAATGAAATCTCTAGATGTTGCGTCACATCGATGAGTTCTCTACTAAAATTCAACGATTGTCTCAGTTGCGATATGGCACGCACCAATCAGAATCTACTCCAGAACGTTTGATATTGGTGGCATGGGTAAAGGCGGCAGTGAAACGCTACACGGACTCGATTGCTGGCTCTTTTGGGTTTACAAGTCTCAGAGTCGCGGACCGCTTCTTCGCTGATTCCCTCCAATACTCGCATCACATCGGTCAATCTTGTCGATCGGGCCCACCAGAGTTGCTCTGAGGTCTACAAACCCGCATAAATACCGAGGAGTCAACGCTCTGCTGGAAAGTCAAAAGGTCAACTTTAATGGCGACCGAGAGCGGTGGACGTGCAAGTGGTCTGACAAGTCATCAGTGATCTCAAAATCAACCTGTGTAGGTAGCGTTGCCGCAATATCGTTTGCCTGGGCCGGACGACTGCCGATCGCGGCCAACCGACGGGTTACAGATAAGACCTTATCTTAAAATTATGAAGACCTTGTCTCGGATAAACGGAAAAAATTTCAGATAAGGCCTTATAATTTTAAGATAAACCTAATTTTTATAGTAATTTCTAGACCGTTTTTTAAATACGCCTTATGTAAAAGTTTTTCCGTGTATCCGAGACAAGGCCTTATAATTTTGAGACAAGGTCTTACAGTACTAAGACAAAAGTCTGTGTACACTTTCCGCGAATTCTGTTAGGGCAGTGTCTACAGACTTCTGCCGCGTGACTGTATGTATGACCCCGCCATCCGATGAGTACCAATAGCGAAAGAAATGTCATGCACTGCCGCTTCTGGCGCTAGCTCCCCCAATCAGGACTATTATTACCATAGATGGCTAATACACTCCCGCCGCCTAAGCGCCCAGGCCTTTTATTATGTCGAGTAACAAGCAACCCGGAGAGGCTTCCAACATCAAAGCTCACAAGTCAAACACCTGCACGGGGGCGGTAATTTCGATATCACAAGCTGGAGAGTGATTAGGCAAGATCATGATCGTGCCAACAGTGACAGCAAATGCGGGCGTTTGCATGTCCTCTGATATGGCCAAGTTAACCTGATCCTCAGCTCTCTCAACGGTCGCCTGTCTCAAGCTGGTCTTGACGTATATCACGAATTTGCCTTTTCTCGTTCTTTATAAACAGTGGTTCGTCGATCATTTGGTGGAGCCGCTGTCTACGCTCGCCGCGCTGTCTGAAGTCTCTGCGCTGCCAGCCATCGACATGATGATGCTACCCAGGTTTTGCATCTTGCTGTCGCTGCCGTGTCTATCAGCATGCGCCCAAGCGCCTCCAGGTTGCGATTCAACCACTAATTGCACCGTCTCCAATGATCAACTGCAGACCTGGTGGCACGACGAAGGCGTCTACGACCCTTCTGGGCCACTCGCCAGCGGGAGCATTCGTCAGTCGCACGTTTACCAAGTTCAAGTCGCCTCCGCACGATCTTCGGATTTCTACGCATCATTTGTCTACGAGTCGATTCCACGCAACGGAAACGGCAACCTCATGCAACCGAACAACTTGTCTTCGATCAACGCGACCTATCAAGACGGTATCACCATTGAGCCTCTGGAAAACGTTACCATGGCCTGGACCCAGTTCCTTTACAACACCGATGCCGTGGTCAAGGTGACTCGTACTCCGCAATTCGCAAACAGCTCTGCCGTTCCGCACGTATCCATACGCCCAACGACTCTCGGATACAACGTCTCCCGCGATGCCGATGCCTTGTACATCTACGTCCCTTTCAATGCCAACGGTACACGATTCTCCATCGAGTTTGCCGACGACCTTTTATCTTATCGCACGCAAGCTGCTACGCCAGGCTGTGCCCTCCCCTTGGATCCTGTTGGAGGCAATTGCACTTACGCACAAGCTGTTGATCCTTCGGGTATCGACTACGTCCCGCCCACGCCCGAAGAGCTTCTACCCGCCGTCGGCGTTGAACCTCGTAACGCATTGCTAATTTTCGCCTCTCCGTTCCCATGCAACGGCTCGGTCCCTGCACAGAACTCGAGTGGAACTTTGGTCGCCAGGCCCGGTCTTGTGACCAACCTGAACCAGACCAATGCTTCCACCGTCTTCTTTCCACCTGGTGTGTATTGGTTCACAGGCACAGCCCATGCTGTGCTCGCCAACTCGGTCACCTCAGTGTATATTTCTCCTGGTGCCTACGTCAAAGGAGCGATCGAGTTTACTGCTTGGAACACATCCTCTGTATCCGTCACAGGCTTCGGAGTTCTAAGTGGCGAACAATACGTCTACCAGGCGAACCCCGATTACGGTTACTCGTGCGTTCAGTCCAACGCCGACAGCCTCAGGATGTTCAAGGGATACTCTAGCGGCATCAACCAGTTGACCTTCACTCTGAATGGCGTCACCATGGCCAATCCCCCGTTCAACTCTATGGATTTCTTCAACGACACCTCCGCCATGAGCGTCCACGCCTGGGATTACAAGCAGGTTGGCGCATGGTTCGATCAAACCGACGGCCTGGAAAACTATCCTGGAAGCCTTGTTCACGACATCTTCTACCACTCCTCCGATGACACCGTCAAGCTGTACTATTCCAACGTGACTATCGAGAATGTTGTCGTCTGGAAGAAAACGAATGGCGCCACCGTCCAGATCGGCTGGACGCCGCGCAACGTGACCAACGTGACCGTTTCCAACCTGGTTCAGATCCACAGTCGCTATGCTGCAAATACGAGAGGCGGCACGACCGGTGACAGCCTGATCATGAGCACCGTCTTCCCTCAGGACGCCCCAGGCCGGAACACCTCCGACATCTTCTCGAGGTTTTCCAACGTCACCATCAAGGGCCTCCGCGCCGAGGGGATCAACCCATCGCTGATTCGCCTGTCTCCGCTGATGAATTACGACAACTTCACCATCCAAGACGCCTGGATCGAAGAGCTGTCCCCCTTCGGCACCGGCCTCCAAGTCAGCTGGCTCGACAAATGGACCGACGCCGCCGCCGGCAATCAGCCCGTCCTCCTCGGCGCCCGATCGCCCGGCGGCGTCGGCCTCTCGATCAACAACTTCTCCGTCGGCGACCAGCAGGTCGTGTGCCAGTGCGCCGCGTGCATGGGCCCGCCCGGCCAGCCGGCCAGCTTCGCCGACGCCTTTGCCTTTGACCCCTTCTTCGACGGCCACTGGGAGCTCTCGTGACGGCCGCACCGGCGCCCCGTAGACGTAGACGTAGACTTCCATAGAGCAATGATTCACGTTCACACTCAGTCACTCGCCGGCCCTCCGCGTGGAGCCCGACAGCAGGTTTGGGCGTGGCGGCCGGGGCCTGCGCGGCCTGCTCTGAACCGCGCGCTCCGCCGTCAGACGATTGCACAGCCCTTGTGCGTGTGGATAGCATAGATTATAAGAGTACAGACTAGAAGATGTTGCTCGCTACTTTCAAATGTCTTTGCGCCAAGCCGGCCATGCTCCCCTGCGCCGCCGGCACAATCTAATTGACGCTCTGCGACAGCGTTGCTCCCGTAGACCCGCTTGGCAGCGACCCGCGATCTATCGAGACACGCACGATTGGTGATGGTGTTCGAGGCACCAGGATGGTGTCAATGTGACTTCTCCACTCTTGGTGCAGCACTGACGCCTTGATTAATGCAGCTGATGCGGTCGATGTGGCTTTGGAGGTGCCCCGGATCGAGGGTGAGCCATATGATCATCTTTGAGCTTGATAACAGACTTGCAGTCTCTCGTCCGCGTATCTGTGTCCCATCAGCCAAACACAAGATGAGTCTCCAGCCGATTTGCAACGCTTATTCGAGCTACTATCATCTCGCCAGCGGGCTTCAAGCCACGTGCTGTTAGAAAAACTCCCGATCTTCCACGTTTTCCCAGTAATAGCGCTCGACCCGACATATAATGAGCCCGCGTTCATCCCAGGTCATTAAATTGTAGAGACCGGTGTAAACCGTCGTGATATGGCGTCGGAATCGAAGTGCAATCCAGAGTTGTAGAGAATCCAGGCTCAGGTGTTCTAAATGGCGACCGGCCAACGCATCGACCAAGATTGCAATACTCGATGAGTTGGATGAGATTTTTTCTGTCAACAAGAGGCTTTCATTCAAGGCAAGCAGAGAAATCAGCCAAACAGGCCTTCTTCACTCCGAAGATATTCCCCGACATCGCCTTGCCTGAAGACGACAACGCCTTGGCTATCAACCCTCCTGGCTTCGACGGCGCTTCGAGCGCTGACCCCGAATCCAAGAGGTTCGTTGGTGCTGCCACTGACGACCACCACTCCCTGATGCGAAGGTGTGTCCTCGGTCCATCTCGCCACGTGAGCCTTGATGATATTGCCGCCATACAAGAACGGCATCTCGCCGGCTGGCTTCAGAGTTATAACGTATCGAGCATGTGGAGCAATGATTGGAAGGGCCGTGATGTGAATGCGAAATTTGCCGGTCTTTGTGAACTTCCCCACACACACGCCCAGCGACAGCAGCGAGTCTCGTGCCACATTTGTCGCCAGTGCAGCTAGCGATTCGCCTACAAGAAGCTGCATTAACTTGGCGTGATCTTCGGTCAAGATTATTTAGTGAATGGCTTGACTCACGGACATAATATACCCTAGCCTCCTGGAGCCGGAAAACGTAACGATCCGGCTTTGCGTTCTTTTGTTGCTGCGGTGCCGTATCGGTCAAAAGTTGCTGCAGCGAATCTCCAGTGTAGTCGGCCAATTTACGAAACAGTGTCTCTGTCTCTTGATCGGTAAGACTCCTCATCTCGTTCTCCGAATTCAGGTATCCACTATTATTGCCTTGATTCAAATTGTCTGCGATATACACGGTTTGCTTACATTGATGTCTGCTCTGACCAGAAAAAAATACTGCACCTCCAATGGTGTCGGAGTTGTTTCCGCACCGCCTATGCAAACGTCCGGAATTTTTTTGAGGTTCAGAAATTCGTTGGACAACGGAAACCATTCTCACGGCTCTCGATAACCACTCCCAGAAGCTTAGTCAAACATGGGGCATCTGCCACCTAAAAAGCGACGGCGACTTTCGCCGCCCGATCATCCAGCCTCACAGAAGCCCGCGCGTCGCCAATTCAGCACCGTAGAAGTTGACGACGATGCTGATTTTGACGCAACTGCTACCTTCGCTCGAAGCGCGGCTCAAGCGTCGAAAGATTTAGAAGCTGACTGGCTGAATAAGAGAAGGGAGCGGCAGTTGAAGAAGGGCAAAGAATCCACGCGGTTACCAATCAAAAATGCCGAGGGTCACATCGAGCAAGCACCGTCAGAGCATCTGGAGAGGGAAAACAGCAGTGAAGGGGAATGGAATGGACTTGACTCGCAAGACGAAGACGCAGAGATGGCGGACCTTACTCCAGGGTCGGAAAACGAGCATCAGAGCGAGCGTCGCCAGCCTCCTCTAAAGATGAGCAAGCAAGCAATGGTCGAAGCGCAAGAAGAACTAGCCAAAACGGCTTCCCAGATTACTGAATCTCCTGAAGAAAACGTTCACCTTCTGAAGACGCTCATGTCGTTTACGAACACAGAGCATCACCATGTGGTCAGAGCTCTGGGCCTCGCGACAACAACAAGTGTTTTCCGAGACATAGTGCCAGCTTATCGCATACGTCCCCTGACAGCGGAAGAAGACAAGGACCGAAAGGTCAGCAAAGAGGTGCGAGAATTGCGCGACTTTGAGCAAGGTCTACTACGGGCGTACACCAGCTTCGTATCTACCTTGACTTCTCTGACCACCGACCGAGAAATCGAAAGATCTCTGCAGAGTGCTGCGTACGGCTGCGTCGCGCTCCTAGTCAAGGAGCTGTCGCACTTCAACCATCGAGATGATCTGGTTCATCTACTTATGCGCAAAATCATGCGGCATCCTCGGCCAGCGTCTCACCAAGCAGACTGCCAGATAGCCAAAGGAGCGCTCGAGCATTTGTTCGAGAATGACGAGGACGGCTACGCGTCACTGGTTGCGATCGAACAGGTTCAAAAACTTGCAAAGGACCATGCCTCGCGAATCCATGGCGATGCTTTGTTGACCTTTTTGCATTTGCGTCTTCTGTCTGAGTTTGCTCACAAAGCTTCGTCCACAAATATTTACAAAAGCTCAAATGGGGTCGTTTCGGAGGGTTTCAACAAGGACAAACTCAAGAAGAAGCAACGAGAATTCCGCACTAAAAAAGAGAGGAAGCTGATGAAAGAGCGCAAAGCGATTGAGAAGGAATTCAAAGAGGCGGATGCCCAAGTGACAGCCGAAGATCGTGAAACGCAACAAGGCGAAATCCTGAAAAGAGTGTTCACGATCTATTTGCGAGTTCTCAAGGCTCGTACGCCACATTTGATGGCACCGACTCTTGAAGGCCTCGTCAAATATGCGCATTTGATCAACGCAGACTTCTTCGGCGATATCCTCGAGTGCCTGAAAGATCTACTCAGAGAAGACGATCCAGATGTCGACGTTGACGATATTGACAGCGATGTCAAGCCCCAGCCGCACAATGTGTCCAGGGAGTCGCTTCTTTGTATGGCGACGGCCTTCAATCTATCGATTGCTCAGTCGAGCGCAGCCGGCGCAACACTATCAAACCCTGTCAACAACCACGTCGATCTGGACTTGTCTTATTTCGTAGCACATCTCTGGAGGCACTATTTTGACGTGGCCATGGACCCCAGCATCGCATCAGCGATAGCTGTGCCCGATCAGAGCCGTGAAGGCACGTCGTCCACTTCGAGCCTGCTGACTCGCACTCTCCGAGCGGTCTTGCTGCCTCCCAACACACGCACGCTACCGACAACCCGCGTGGCCGCGTTCACCAAAAAGTCGCTGGTCGCGGCACTGCAGACGCCCGAGCAGACGACGGTGTCGCTGATCGACGTGATCAACAAGACCCTCAAGGCCCACTCCAAGCGCAAGATCTCGGCGCTGTGGAACACGGAGGAGCGGCGCGGCGACGGCGTGTGCGACGTGGACTCGCTCGACGTCGAGGCGTCCAACGTGTTCGCGTCGACGGTCTGGGAGGGCGAGCTGCTGCGCCTGCACTTTGCGCCCAAGGTGCGGCAGGGCGTCGCGAGGCTGGAGGCGGCCGTCAGCTCGTGAGGCGCGCAGGCCTCAGGCGATGAGAGGAGTCTCGAGAGTGCTGTCGAGCGGCCGGCGGCGGCCATGCACACGTCTTGTCTGACTTTTAAAATCTCTATACTATACAGGCTACCACAAACGTGGTGGGCGTGGACTGAACATGATGATTCTATGCATTGAGCTCGCGCCCTTGCGTGCCCGCACGCTCCCATCTTTCGTGACACAGGC
The DNA here is from genome assembly GCA_037013595.1 of Dicorynia guianensis. NCBI lineage: Eukaryota > Viridiplantae > Streptophyta > Magnoliopsida > Fabales > Fabaceae > Dicorynia > Dicorynia guianensis. The sequence continues at coordinate 251,914 of JASUAB010000020.1, forward strand.
GCCGGCCCTCGGAGCCCGCGTCGTTATCCGAGCGCGCTCGCCCGCCCGCGGATCCCCTGCCGCTGCTCCGCCGTCAGCGTCACGCCCATCCACTCGGCCAGGTAGCGCACGCGCTCGGCCTCGGTCGCGCACTCGGCCACCTCGGCGCGGGCGCCGTCCAGGCGGCGGGTGAAGCGGCTGCCGAGCAGGGCGACGCTGCCGACGATGGCGCGCGGGCGGGCGGGCGCGGGCGGCGACAGCAGGTACTTTGCGGCGACGAGGGTGCGGACGAACATGCTGGCCGGGTTGGTCGAGGTCATGTGGTTCATCAGGTCAAAGTCCTCGCGGATGAACTCGGCCTCGCTGAACGCCCAGGCGGTGAACCAGCCGGGGCGGTCGGGCTCGGGGCCGCTGGCGCGGTCTGGGTCAGCGGGCGCGTAGTAGGCGTGGTTGACCTGGAACTTCCAGACGGCGAGCCCGTTGGCTCTGCCGGCCGCGGTCAGCGGGCCCTGCACCAGACGGACCGCCTGGCTGCCCTGGTTCCTGCGCGGCTGCGCCGAGGCGGGCGACAGCTCGAGGGCCGTGGTCGGGGTGGCGCCGCCGGTGCCGACGTCCACGAGGAAGCGACGGCGGTCGATGGTGACGATGTGAAGCTGGTGGATCCTTATCGAGAGAGTCGGGTAAGCCGGTGCAAAGTGTGCAAGGGATCAAAGGGGCACCCACAAGCCTTCGTAGCCCAGTTCCGTAGGAGCGTTCAGCGCCCGGCCGATCCTGGCTCCAGTCGCGTAGATCTGGAAGCCGATCGACCGCAACGCCGTACCGAACAGCTGTCCGGTCTCCATGCAGTAGCCGCCGCGGCCGTGACCGGAGGCAACGATCTTGTCGAAGATGCGCTGCGGATCGAGGCTGATAGCAGGGTCTGTGCTGTAATGCAGATCGAGATTCTCCCACGGGATGCTGGCTATATGGTGTTTGAGGATTGTGTTCAACAGGCGCAGACCTTTGTCCAGATCCTGGACGGCGTTCAAGGTTTCGGGGCTGCCTGGCTCGTACCTGAACTCGTTGGGCAGGTCGATGCGATCGTAGTAGTGATCCATCTGCTCCGCCGTGTACAGATCCCACTTGTGGACATCCTCGCTCAGGTCATCGTCGTAGCCCGTCGCTCTAGACATTATTCAAAAGAATATCGCAAAACGTTTGAAGAGGCGATACGGCCGGCATGCTCTGACATCGGTTGTAACTTTTATATATGCTCAACAGCACCGGGTGCCGCATGACTACATTTAGCCGTGTCGATCTCGAGGCTGTCAGCATGCAAGTTGGCAGTATGGGTAAGTTGATAATATGGCGCAAATATGCGTCCGATTCGGTCTTATGTCGCTGCGTATTATTAAAGCTGGCGCCAATGGCCAATAGCGAATGTCGAGGCGGAGCCGCAGCACCCGTGTAACGCGGGTTTGGGCCAATGTAGTAGTCAGTGAGAATTGTTGTGAGACTGCGTGGCGGCCAACAGCGTCGTAAGCCCGCCTGGTGCCACACAGCTGAAAGGGGGACATGACTCGCGGTACCAGAGCATCCAAGAAGCACAGCGAAGTCAGTGAGACATCAGACCAGGCCGGTTGCAAAGTGATCGAATCGGTCGACCTTCTGTCAGGCGTCCGTGAAGGTTGCGCGTACTAGCATCACTCCTTGGATCATCCAAAGAATGGTCAGTGGTAAGACTTATGCCTCGACTTGCATTGCGGAAAAGAAAAAGCTCAACTAATAATATAGACATCTTCCTAGAATCAGTGTGCTTTGTAAATACATTCATTAAGATTTACTTATAACAGCTAAGAATGTTACTGCAGTAGCTAAACTTTCAACATATAGGCAAGTGTAAAGAGACCCTAACAGATTTCGCGGGAAAGTATACACGGAGTTTTGTCCTAGTACTATATTTTCCTTCTAGAAAGCAATGACTAATTCCCTAAAACCTAAAATAGTGAACAGTAAATTTTAGTACTCTTCCTTTTCTACCAGGTATCATGTGTAACTTTCAAGTCCTTATCTTTTTTTACTTTCACCCATTAAATGATGAAGATCATCTCCCAGAGCGCGATTCCAGGTGCCTAACGGAGTCTGATATTGTATGAAGGTCTTATGTATAATAGTGACCAGACAGTCTACGAACACTTACCCTCTCATACTTCCTCGAAAAGAAAACAAGATATGATTTCTACCTGTATTATACATATTTGATACAAGTGAATATGTTGCCGGAGAATTAAGGCTACGCGCGAATGTCAAGTCTCGATCATAGATTCCATAGTGGATCTGAATGATGATAATTATTGATTTGCAAATCAACCTTTATGAAGAGCGCGTATGTACACGTAGAACAAAAGCTGAAACATACCTGACTACGTACGTATCGATTTAATCTTCTAGTCAACCTCCCGAGGCTCACCTTTTATGTCGAAATCCACAGATCAAGTTGCCATACTCGCAACTACAATCCCCAATACGAATCGCCATCACAGCCGATGCCCATCATTCATCAACTAACACCGTGAGCGGCCGCCGACATCTCCAACGGTAGCCGTGTGGACTGGCAACATGCCCGCAGGCGAGGCCAAGGCCAAGGCAAAGCCGCCAAAATCAACCCTCGTCTTCAAAGTCGACGTGCCTTATCCTCCTGCGGAATGGTGAGTACGACCACCACCCAAGCAGCAGGCTCCGCCTCTATTGACAACTTACGTGAAGGCCCGCGCCCCTGTCAAAGCAGCAGCATGACGATGTCGTGTTGATGCTGACCAGTGTCCTACAACAACATCAACAGTCGCAAAGCGCGCTCAAGACGGCGGGCAAACGAAAAGCCAGCAGTGACCAGCCAAACGGCAAGTCAAAGAGACACAAGTCCGACGACCCTCAACAGTCTGACCGCAAGCCACCGGTCGAGGAGCCACAGCCCCCTGCAAAAATCGATCGGGCCGACTGGCCTTCGTTGCTGGTCGGTATCAACGAAACGACCCGCCACCTCGAAGGCCTGGCTAGGCTGTCACGACGAAGGAGCCTGAGCCAGAACGCCGCGCCCTCGACTGACGGGCCGAGCGACGACACTGCATCCACAGGCATCGCCGCCATCTTCGTCTTCAACCGCGACTTGGACCCCGCCAGCCCCCGCAACATGATCTACCAGCATCTCCCGCTGCTGTGCGCCGCCGCGTCGCCGCCGCCGGCCCCGCACCCCGACGCCGCCGCCACCGCGACCAGGCTGGTCGCGCTCAACGCCGCGGCCGAGCCGGCGCTCGCGCGGATCCTGCGCGTCCGGCGCCTGAGCGCGCTGGCCCTGGCTGGCCCCGCCGGCTGCGCTGACGCTGCGCACGGCAGCCGCAGCGCGTGGGCGGGGCTGGTCGGCTTCGTGAGGCAGCACGTCGGGCTGGCGCGGGCGCCGTCGCTGGGCGCGGCGTTGGGCGGGCGCGCGGGGGCCACGTATGCGGGGGTGCGGAGTGAGATCAGCGAAAAGGGCGGCAAGGCGCAGGGCGGGTGAGGGAGCGGCGGCAGGCTGCTCGCCCGCGACAAGGAGGATTCACCAGTATGAGAACCGAACAATATCGCTATCGCAGACATGGCGGTGCACGTCGCCTTTATGACTATCGCAATATGGGCATCTGGCGGAAAGTCCAAAGCCCAGACGAGCCACGACCCTACCGGCCTTTGCCCTTTTTCTTCTTGTTGCCGGCATGCTTCCCTCCGCCAGATCCTCCGCCTCCCCCACCCGCGGAGCTTGCCTGCTCGTCGTTGACGACGCCGCCCTGAGTCATTCCGCCCTGGGTGCCGCCGCCGCCGCCACCTCTCTTCTTGCCCTTCTTCGGCCGCCAGGTCGACCTGTCACGCAGCGGCAGCCAGCGCTCGGGATCGGGGGTCTTGGATTCGTCGTAGTCCTTGGGGAGGCGGGACCGACGGATCTTTCTCTTCTTGGCTGCGGCTGGTTTCGCCGAGGCTTCCGCTGGGCGCTTGGTGCCCGCGCCGGCATTCTTCGCAGAAGCCAGGTGCCGGGGCAACGGCACGCCTACATCTTCGAGCGACGACGCTTTCAAGCCCTGGGTCAGCTCTTTGACCGACGGCAGTGTCGACAGAGCGCTCTCGCTGTCGGGCGTGGACGATGACGACGCTGCTACGAGCCCTGCGGCAGCTATCTGGTTGTGCGGGAAAAACCCGTGGACGGCATGGAAGATATCGTGGGCAGCCTGTTCTTCCTGTGGGGTGGGGTCGCCCTCGATCAAGGCCGCACCCGCAGCTTGCATCAGATCGACGGTGTTTGCGAGATGATTCGATTTTGACTTGTGATGCCGCCAGTGCGCCGCAGCCTTGGCCAGCTCCTGTTTCTTGCGCGCCGTGCGGCCGGCTCGTGCGTACAGGGACACTATCAATGCGACGAGGCCAGGCGTGAAACGTAGGGCGACGTCGTCTGGGTTTTTCGATGCCTCCAGGCGATGGAGGAAAGTTTCCACGAGTAGAGTTGCGCTTGAGTGATTGTTGGTGAGGATGTACAGCTGCACGATGGTCATGAGCAACCCGACGTCGTCGGGCTTCTTCTCCAGCAGTGGCAGCAGCTCTTTGATTGCCGCTTTGCCAGTCTGGCAGCGAGCATGTGCTGCGGCTCGGAAGACACCGAGGTATGCTTCGCTCATCCTTGGGTCTTGTTGCGCCTCTGTCGAGTCACCGATAAGGGTCGGCTCAGTCGAGCCTGAGGTCGACGCAGCCTTGAGGACAGCGCCGAACTTGTTAGTCTGTAGGTCTATCGCCATCGTGGTCCGGCGCATGGCCGCCTTTTGGTAGACGAGCGGGTCATGTCTGTTGAAATGGATGGAAGAAGCCTGTGCGAGGCGTTGCGCCAGGTACGGGTTGCTCCCATGTGAAGACGAGGCAGCGATTTTGTTCAGTTCGGCGACATAGCGTGTGTTGGAATCGGGGATGCTGTTCGAGGGAAAGGATCAGTATTTGGTTGTGCAGAAGAGGCGGGTGGAAGATCAGCATACTTCTCGCATCGCATCGACTTCGCGAGCTCTTCCGCCTCCTTCTTGCGGTCGAGCTTGCATAGCACGTAGACCTGCTGCGCCGTGATCCCCAGCAGTTCACCGTCCTTCTCCTCGTCTGTCAGGTCCGAGCTCATGCTGCAAATCTCGCTAGAGCGCTCCAGCAGCCACAGAGCTCGGTCAAAATTGCCCTTTGCGCACTCGCGACACGCTCTGTTGAAGGCGATCTCGAATCCATCGAACCCTTCTTCCTCGGTCGCTGATTTCTCATCCTCTTCATCGCCCGACGGCCCCTGTTGCGATGGGCCACGGCCAGCCCACCACAACTGAGCCTCGGTAGCGCTGCGATTGATTGAACAGTCGTATCGATCATCACGCTCAAGTTCCGCGTATTGCTCGGCGGCTCTGGAGGCTCTTTCGGCTCGATAGGCGATCTGGGCACCCATGTGAATCAAGGCCGGGGCAGTCTGCGCGTCGCGCATCGCGGTCGCTGCTTCTCGCAGCTGGCCTGTCTTGTAGAGTGCGTAGGCATGCTCAAGCTGAGTGCGACGGCTGAGCTCCTCCACATTCAACGCTTTGCTTTGGGAGTTGTTGTGGAGAATCCCGAGCGCCTCCGCGTCGCGATCAAGCTTGATGAGGGCAACGAGCTGGACGTGCCGAGCGTAGAGGCTCGAGGGATCTTGCGCGAGGGCGGCTTGGGCATTTTCGAGGACTTGTTCATGGTCGGTAATGGTGGACTTGCGAAGAAGCGATACGAGGTTCCTCGTGGCCGACATGTCAAACGTCGTCTGTGTGCCAGATCGAGGGGAAAAGCCTTTTATCCAGATCGATGCTTCTAAATGTTCAGAATGCACCAAGGGGCGGCATGGGCCCAAAACTCGAGAGTCCTGGAATACCTACTACCGCGACATGTTTGAAACAGTAGCGGTTGACATATCCCACAACTTCAGTCGACAACGTGCTCCTCGCCAGATCTGACAGACCGAGATGTATGAGCGCTTCTGCTTTCCCCCGGACTCGTGATTTCTCTTCAATCGTAAGCACGAGACGTGTAAAGTTCCTGATTTTCGAGACGATAAAATAACGGTAAAGTGACCTCAGGCTTCGTGGGGCTCGGCCCGGAGGCTTTTCCGCCCCTCTTCCCTTTACGGGTAATGCGCGAAGGTAGCGAGAGTGCCGCCACTTCAGCTCTTCTACTTTCTCGAGATCAACTTGCAGTGGTCCTGGCCAGTGGCCTAACCTGATTTTTGAGAATTCCCGCACGTATTATCTAATGATTTATGGGCGCTACAAAGACCTTCCGGACTTGGTTAAATAGGACTAGCGTATGAACGCTAAGCTAAAAGTAGTCGATGCTTGGGTGCTGTAGTATCATCTTGCGATCCTCGCTGGGTTGATCGAGACAAGGACATGGCTTGAAAAAGAACATGATCTAGCCCCAAGCCGAACAAACCATTTTGAAGCCTGTGTACAATGAGCCTCTATACAAGCATACAAGTCGATCTCGTCAGCATTGTGATATTTGTCAGCGTCGGCGATGGCGCCCGCTATATGAGAAGGTTGGTAGCATGTTGGTTCCTGCGAGTATTTGTCTGCAGCACTATCAAGTGGGCTCCAGAAATTGATAATGGTGCCTTAGCTATTGAAAGCTTGCTTGAGCCTGAGATATTCGGAAGACGTAAGCAGAAAGCAGGCCTCAGCTCTTGGAAGCGAGTAATTAATCTGCTGTGTCCCTCGTCGGACGTCTTTTCAAACGCCGAAATCCGTCTTAGTTAACGAAGTACTTCGGGACGGGACGGCCTTGCATGGCTTGTTGTCCGTCCGCATAGCCATTCGTTCCAGGATGCTTCTCTAATTGCTCGTCGGAGTTTCAATCCTCGATGATTATACGACCAAGTGTGCTTAGAAATCTTTCGCCGGATGACAGTTTGTAATTTTAAGGCGTCTGAAGCTGGTTTCTGTGGGTTTCGCACTCGTCATCTGGATATGCCCATAGGATTCAGTAGTCGTCGTAGGCGTGCGCTGGTTCATGGCGAACACCATTCGGTATTTAAAATAGGCGAACCACGCCCAGTTGTACGTACTACTCGTGATTCATTCGTCTCATTGCGGTAAAGTCCTCGTTGGAATATTATCAATATCACAAGGGCCGTTGCGCACTAGTATATTCAACAGTGTCTGTACAGTGAACGATGGCTTCGTCCAAGCAAGCCCAGCTCGACAAGATTGGTGGTGTTTTCGCGGTCGTAGAGGTCCCACGGCCCACTCCAGGACCTGATGAGGTTGCGGTCCGTGTCAAGTACGCGGCACTTAATCCCCTTCAGGTGGCCCAACGACACACGGGCCTGTACATTCCAAGCTGGCCGGCAGTCTTAGGGGTGGAAGGGTCTGGCGTGATTGAAGCAGTGGGGTCGAATGTGAGAGACTTCAAGGTCGGCGATCAAGTCTTTGGTACTCTTCCCTCAGCTTTCCAAGATGTATCGATCGCCAATCCAAAACACATCGCAAAGAAACCAAGCACTTTGAGTCTCCAGCAAGCAAGTGCCTTATCGTGAGTGGCACCCAATCAGAAAAAACCTACGCTTCGGCTCTGACTCTCGGGGATGGTCGTAGCTCGTCCTTCGCAACCGCCTTCGCAGCTTGCTAATTCGTGCTTGACGTCCCTTGGCCCGTAACGCCGCCTGGAATCAAGAAAACTGGCTCATCGCCGAAATCGATCTTGGTATTGGGCGGGAGCTCGAGTGTTGGCTCCAATGCCATCCAGATCCTGCGCCTCTGCTTGCCCGATACGACCATTATAACTACCAGCTCGCTGAAGTTTCAAGCCAAGCTGGAGGCCATCGGAGCATCCAAGGTGGTTGATCGCAGATCTCCCAACGTCGTCAAAGATCTGAAAGCCGCTTCTCCGAATGGAAATGGGGTGGAGGTGATCCTTGACTGTGTTGGAGCCGGAAAGTTCCAAAACGACATATCCGACGTTCTCGATCCTGAAGGCCCGAAAACCTACGCGGAACTTCGTACTAAGCATTCCGTTGACGTTCCCGAGGGCGTTAACAAGGTCACCTTCGGTCTGCCAGACTATCTAATCTCGCAACCTGAGCTGTCCACTCCAGCGCAATTGGTGGCAGATCTCATTGAAAACAATATCATTAAGAGCGTGGTCGAAACTAGGGTAGTTGGACATGATCTAAGTGCTGTTGCTGATGGGCTGGGCCAGGTTCCAGCAGCAAGCGGGGAAAAGCTGCTAATTGAGATCCCATAGTGTGAAGCTACATGTTTGAAACTATTCAAGAGAAGAGCACACGCTCTATGAGAAGAGTGTTCTTGATCAGCCTGCGCTTTCAAGAATCCGTTCAGCGAGATTGATTCTTGGCTTGGAAATATAAACAGCCGCTTTATTACTGCAAACTTACTTGCTCCGAAGCCGACATCGATTCTAAACGTTGTGATACGGATGAATACCCGATTCCAAATCTATGGACATACTGGACCGAATGACTCTTCGTGCCTCTCATTATCATGATTTCTGATAAGCATATATGTTCACATCCATAGACTCGGGGATTCGCGCACAAGGACTCTGTAATTGATCTTGAAGGAAATTAAAAAATATGTATAGCATGACGAACGAAAGTTGGTCCGACATCATGAGCCCCTGCGACTACGCACGTCAACTCCAGTGAGATTTGTCTTCCAACGAGGCCTCTTCCTCCTCGTAGGCGGGGGCGTCATGGCGTCGACATCTACAGCGACTCTCCACAAAGCTGCGACGCTCACGACCGCCGTCCCTGGATTCGTTGCTCGGTCGACTTTCGATCTACCGTCAAATTTCCCAAAAACTTATTTCCTCGGTCACCATGACAAAGGCTTGCGGAAAATGAAAGACCTCGTTTCCTCCAGTAGCATCATTCTCGATTGCCGAGACTATCGCATCCCACTTTCCTCCCACAATCCTGAGCTGGAGACCAAACTTGGCTTGAACGATTTCAGCCCTGGCGCTGACGGCCCAGAACGGATCATAGTCTTCACCAAAAGGGATCTTGGGGTTCCAGTAAAGTGGCAGCCCAATGGGCCTGCGCGGATAGACAAGCGCTTCAAAGCCATCATCGAGCAACGCGAAGACGAATTACGGGCAATGCACGCCCCCAACCGGGTCGTCTTCATTGGTCCCGGCGTGGAGTCGTCAAATGAGCCAGCCAAGTATCTCAAGGAGCTACGCGGCAGCATCGTACAGCACTGCCGCGACGTCTTTTCTCTGACAGGTCATCGGGTCTTTATAGCCGGATTTCCAAATGCCGGCAAGAGTACTCTCATCAACGCCTTACGCAGCATAGTTCCCAAGCGGGATTCTGACAAGAACGGAATGTCCAGCGCTCCGAGGAAGCGAGCTGCACGCACTGGAAGCGAACCAGGCGTCACTCGCAGCGTAAGCAGCCCGATGGCGCTAATAAAAGGATCCGAGTTGGACGAGCGATTTCCGTCTGCGCCGTCGTCTTCTTTGACCTCGCTTGACGCTACATCTCAAGAGCCGTTTGCTCATAGCGAGACCGCGTACATCTACGATACCCCTGGTATTTTCCGTCCATACGTGTCCGATCCTTTCACGATGCTGAAGCTTGGCCTGTGCGGCTCGATCGGAGAAAACATCATCTCGCCCATGACGCTGGCTGACTACCTGCTGTTCCACCTGAACCACGTCAACCCCAACTCGTACTTGACTTTTTCCACGCCAACCAACGACGTCGAGAGCCTGATCACTAAAGTCGCCCAGGCCACAGGCCGCAAGACCAGATCCACCAAGGGCCTGAGACGCGACGAGCAGTCCTGGGACCTGGAGGCGGCCGCGACGTGGTTTGTGCGCAAGTGGCGCAACGGCGCGTTCGCGCGGTTCGTGCTCGACGACGTGGCGCGCGAGTTCGAGCGGTTCCGGCAGGCAGGTGGCGGCAGGAGCGCCGCGCAAACCAGCATCAGTTTCACCCAGGCCCGGAAGGCGTACAAGGAACAGCAGAAGCAACGGCGGCAGCAGCACAGCCAGTGACACTGGGCATTTGGCATGGAAAACATCGAGCAGCTCCTGTCAGAGATGCGAGCTTCGCCATGAGGCCAAACGCGCTCGACGAGGAATGGCTCACCAACCATGGAAAAAATCCTTGAACATGTGCTTTCAGCAACAAGCTTTTCTGCCACCAAAGCTTTGGCAAATATACCCTGTACCTTTATTCGTTGTATAACTCAAGAATTATGTGGTGGGCACAGATTCGAGGCACTTGGAGGCAATCAACTACGTGGAACGGCGTTTTAGGACGAGCGGATGCTTGGGGTATCAGCGGGTTTGTCATTTGGATAGAAGAACCTATCGTATGTTTTAGTTGTAGTAGTAGTACAGACGATCAAATACAGACACGTATGAGAACGGTAAATGATAATGGGAATCGCGCCGAAGCTGGTCACTCCATCTCCGAGTCGTTGGGCGTTTCCGTGCCGGGGGCTGGCGTCGAGTCGCCTGGCGTGCTGATCGTCTCACCGTCTTCGATCCTGACCCGCTTGGCCGGGCGAGAGTCCAAAGCGCCGTTGAGGCCTCCCAGCCTTGGCTTCTTCGCAGGCGACGGTGTTCCTACACTTTTTGAAGTGTCGCCGCCGTCTTCATCGTCGTCGTCGTCTTCGTCGTCGTCATCATCGTCATCATCGTTGTCGTCGTCATCATCATCATCGCTGTCATTGGCCTGCATCGAGTCAAAGTAGGCGTCCATGGCAGCATTCCTGTCTGCCTCGGCGTTATCAGTTGCGTGCGTGGCATCAGTCGCGAGCTTGACGTCTTTCTGGTCGTCTTCTGTGGCTGCATCGGTCTTGCCAGCATCCGTGCCATTGGCTGGTGTTTTAGCAGTAGCAGTGCCGGTTGTATTTCCAGCTGAATGCGGCTGTCCATTGACTGTAGATGAGGTATGCCATTCTGGGAGTTGATTTTGTTGGGCGGCCTTCAACTTCTTTTCCGCCAGCGCTGCAGCTTCTTCGGCTTGTTTTTGGTCGTCCATTAAGCTGACTTGAATCTTCTCTTGTTCCATCTTAAGACCATGTACCGTTGCAGCTGGTAGTCGTCCTACCGAACTGATGATGGTCTGTGCCCTGCTCCCTGGGTGGTTTTGATCCCTCCTAACCGGCAAGGCATTGCCCAGCGCTACTTCAAAATCTCCTTCGGGAATCTCTGCCTCGTCGATCTTTCGCATCATGTCTTCGAAGGGCGCGAATTGGCTGTTGAGTCTGCTTTGAACCTCGTGCCCAACATGGCCGGCATTCGTACCCTCGTCTTCGAAATTGTCCAGTTCATCGCCGCATTTCTTGCACACGAATTCCATCATGTCATTGGTTGAGTCCAGTACCTCCATTTGTGTATATTCGCTCTTGCACCGCGGACAGATGTATGCTTTCTTCTCAGCTTCTGTCTTGCTATAACGAGCCTCGACCGCTCTGCTGGTCTTTTTCAGCCGAAATTTAATCGAGTCAATCGCGCGGTGTGTGTCTACGAAATAATAATCTTTCGCTACAGGTCTGGACTGATTTATCCTTTGCTCAGCCCGCTGATGAACGGCGATAAGGCCATCGTCGCGTAGCTTCGCAACGACTTTGCGCAGAATCTTTTTGTTCTGGCCCATGAGGAATGCGAGATCATCGTCGCTGAGGGCCGAGTGCTGGATGACAGCGTCCACGATCAGGATCTGCTCCGGGGGATAGAAAGCGCGAGTGACTGAGCGTATGAGCGTTTTTGCTAGCTGGTCTCCTGTCGAAGCCATGCCTGCGGGGTACGTCAAGGGTGATGAGCAATGTAATGAAAGGAAGGTCGAGAATATTTATATTCGAATAGCGATAGTCGAGCGCTCACGAGTGGATGATCGTTGCAGGTCACAGGTCACAGGCCACTGTCGCGTTGAGCGCCTCTGTAGAGTTGTCTAAGCATAATGCGTGCTCTTGTGCTTGTATGCAATGCAGCTTGCGAGCGTTATGATAGAATTTCGTATAGAAAGTAATCGGAGCCGCACGTTCTTCACATGCAGATGCAGGAGCTGTCTAGATCCCGACTAGCTTCGAGGGCGTTCTTTGGTACAATCGATAAGCCCTATTCGAACCTGCGGCCTGAGATCTGGGGCTCAAGACCATTGTCTGTCGGGCTAAATTGCGTCGAGTGTGAAAAGCTCGAGCACAAGACCGAAGCTCTCTGTTCATGCTCTCATGCAACGTCTGACCTTACGCTCAGCTCGCACCATTCCAAAAAAGAATAAAATTGTTCTCTACCGAGTCGTTAATTTGATTTTACGTGTGTCCTACAGCACTCGATCTCACACCGTCTTGAATAAGACTTGTAGCTTATTGGTAGCTGGGCGCACAGTTCTTACCCTTGCAAACCAGTCCCTGCCAGCTGGCACAAGACCATTCATTTGGTCAGCAAGGTCATGGCAGACGAAGGCGACGGAAACAAACGATCCGGAAACAACGATCGAAAACGAAAATTTCACAGCAACGCAAAGCTTAGTCACGGTAGCAAAAATAAGAGAGGCGATCTGGGGCGCGGGGATTGGAGGTATCTGACTCTCTAAAACAAACCATCACTCATACTACTTTTTTACTGATATAAGAAGGCAGCCGGCAACGAAACGACCGCCGAGAGCGTAACGACCAGGAGAACGCGAAACGCCGTAAACTGGACGAAGATGCCGACAACAACGGTGACGAGGTGGAAAAAGGGCAACGGCAGAAAAAGCCTTCAGTACTTCCCAAGCCTTTCTCAGAAGAGGAGGTCGCTGCTGAAGCCAGACGCCCAAAGCACAAGGTTGCTGTCTTGATTGGCTATTCCGGGACGGGATACAGAGGCATGCAGATGTGAGTTGGTCTGTTTTTTTTTTTTTTTGGAATTATCCATCGAGGTGGGTCGAATGGCTGACAGTGCTTGTACCTGCCAGAAACACGGAAGAGAAGACCATTGAAGGGGATCTCTTCACAGCGTTCGTTGCGAGTGGGGCCATTTCCAAGGCCAATGCTAATGACCCAAAGAAGTCACAGCTTGTCAGATGTGCTCGCACGGACAAGGGTGTTCATGCCGCAGGCAATGTCATTTCCTTGAAACTCATTGTGGAGGACGAAGACATCGTGGATAAGATCAACCTGCACCTCTCTCCTCAGATTCGAGTTTGGGATATACAAAGGACTGTGGGCTCTTTCAGCGCATATCAGGCCTGCGACAGCCGCTGGTACGAGTACTTCCTGCCTACCCATTGTTTCCTACCACCGCACCCGAGCAGCGTCATGGCGAAACGCCTTCGCGAACGTGCGGAGAGAGCTGGAAAGTTGAAGGAGTACGAGGAGAAGAACGAAGACGTGGCACATTTCTGGGAGGACACCGAGCGAACGTACATCAAGCCGATTGTTGATTCACTGCCTGAAAAGATTCGTCCGCATGTTGAGCAAGCTTTGTATGAGTCTCAGCTGGAAGACGCCACTAGGGTTGGTCGGGGCATTGAGGCAGAGCTTGATCCGGAAGATGAAGAAGGCGATAGCAGCACCCGGTCGAAAAAGTCATCTGCAGCTTCTTCAGCTAAGATTGAGAGCTCAGAAATCAAAGGTGACGATAACAACCAAGCCGACAAAGCCGAAGCTACAGAAGAATCAGCCACAAGCAAATCTGACCAACTGAAGCATTTATCTCTCGACGAAAAGCGAGCAATTACCGCCGCAGTCAAACGCTTGAAATCGGCGTACAATACCGCCAAAAGAAGGTGGAGAATACCTGAGAGCCGCCTTGCACGAATCCAACCAGTGCTGGACAAATTCGTAGGGACACACAGCTTTCATAATTACACCGTCAACAAGACACCACGAGACCCTAGCGCGATGCGGGTCATCAAGTCTTTCAAGGTCGATCCTCCTACACCAATCCTGATCGGTGGCGAGGGCAAGTGGAACCCTGAGAATACTCAGCAAGACGTGGAAGAAGATGCCGGCGAGCAGACAGAATGGGTGTCACTGAGGATCCACGGCCAGAGTTTCATGATGCATCAAATCCGCAAGATGGTCTCGGCGGTGGTGCTGATGGTCCGCTGCGCGTCCGATCCGGACGTGTCGATCCCGTTGACGCTGTCGCAGTCGCTGCCCAACAGGAACAACGCCAAGGACGTGGAAATGGCGACGGACCCCTCGCACATCCCCCAGATCACCATACCCAAGGCGCCCGGGCTGGGCTTGCTGCTGCTGCATCCAGTCTTCAACTCGTACAACAGCAACACCGCGCCCAAGTTCGATCGCGCGCCCATCACCTTCGAGACTGAGCGGGTCAAGGCGCAGATGGAGCAGTTCAAGCGCCGCGAGATCTACGAGCGCATGTTCCGCGAGGAGGCCGAGGGCGGCGTGTTCATGGGCTTCTGGGGCCACGTGGACGAGAGCAGCGTCGGCGGCTGGATGTGGGTCGGGCAGTTCGAGCGGGCGGCGGTGGCCAAGCACTTCCCGCGCGAGTCGCGCAAGGCGCGCCTGCAGCGCGAGGAGCAAGAAGGCGCGGTCGCGGGGGACGAGGGCGGCGCGAGCGCGCAGGGCACGCAGGGTGCGCAGGGCACGCCCGCGGAGGAGGCGGCGGCGGCGGCGGAGGAAGCGCATGCGCCGGCCCAGCAGTGAGCGGCTGCGCGACGCCGCGTCGGCGCTGCAGACAGCGGCGACCGGCGCCGGCGCACTCGCAAGGCGTCCGTGTCGCCAACGGGCGGCGCCGCCCAGCGCGCCGCGGGCGACCGGCCGAGGGCGCGGGGCAGCCACCAGTAGGGGAAACGGGGGTGCGTGCGTAGAAGCAGCGGCAAGCAGCAGCAGCAGCAGCAAGCAGCAGCAGCAGCAGCAAGCAACAGCAATAGAAGGTGGGTCTTCAGCAATAGAAGGTGGGTCTTTGGCAATCGCCAGCTTTTCGCTGCGGGCGTGCATTCTACGGAAGACGAGGCGCGAGGCGCTGGCTCCGGCCACACAGTCTACCAAGTACATTGCGAGAGATGCAGAATGTGGAGAAAAGCAAAGCAAAGCAAACGACAGATGTCGACGAATGTTCAGTCAGAGGTGGGGGTATATAGATCAATGTATCAATGGGTATCCCAGATGCCGTGCAGAGTCGTTAAAAAAAGATCCAGACGCCCTTGCGATGCGTGCCCAGACAAATGTGAGAAAATTAAGGGGGGTTGGTCGCTGCGCCAGTGGGGCCATCACCGCCGTCAATGGGGGAACAGCAGGGAGTATTGGCCATTCACAAACTGGCGGCCTATCAGCAATCCGTCGGTGTTTATGTCGAAGATGCCGACGACGCGCGTGCCGGTGGCGGGCGTGCCGGCGAATAGGGGAGTCGATCCCTTGTCTTGATCGAAGTTGGTGATGGAACCGCGTTGAATCAAGGCGACGGAGCTCTTACGCCGCGATGGCTCCTGGCCTCCTTCCATCGGCCGATGCGGCGAAGGCAGACGCTCGTTGTCGCTGGAATCAACATCGAGTTTGGGATTGGGCTCTCCGTCGTTCTCGTTCATATGGATCCACGTGTAAGTGACCTTTTGATGTGAGTCCTTGGAGTCACTGGGTATGCTTGCAGACTTCCTGATCAGTTGCTGCAAAACTTGAGACATTTCCCAGGGATCGTCGGGGAAAATTAAGAGATTGTCCATCATCCATATGGTCAGGAGACTGATAAGAAGCGGAATCAGCACGAGCAAGCCCAGCACCGCGCCAGTGTACTGCCAGTTTACTACGATATCGTCATTATCTGCGTCGGGGATTTGAATTCCGGCAGCTATTAGATAAGGCCCATTGCCGTCAATGCTTGTGATCGCACCCAATGCAAAGGCAGCCATAGTGCTGGCGTTTTTCGATAGACCGTAATAGTTCCAGTAATTGCTGATTGAAGTTAGCGGCTGCTTCAGATTACTGTATAGAATGCTCATGACTCACCCTGGCGCATAGGACTGGTAGTGCAGCATTGACATATCACTTGGGGGGTCGGTGCCCCAGGCAATTGCGCCAGCCAGTATGCGAGAAGCAGTATCAGAAATTGTGAGGTTGACATTGTCTGTGTCGAATACAGGGAGAACTCTTGGATCAGCCGCCACAGACCATGTTACGGCAGTGGTACTAAGAAGAGGCCCGACGGTAACATTGCATAGTCTCAAATCCGGTGGCGCCTCTGTGCCGTTAGTGTTAGGTATCAACCAAAAGACTTGAGTGCAGCGCTCGCCACAAGACATAGCCATGCTTGAGAGATATGTCACGGAATAATTCGGTGGAGTAGCGAACTCGAAAAACCCTGGAGGAGCATTAATGGATCCGTTCAAGTCTGGTGGCGGCATGTATGAGACTGCAGTGGTCGTCTTGGTCTGGGTTAGGTTGGTGATGGTGAGGTCTTGACAGGTCTGGTTGCCAGTTGCGAGGCGGTCGCTGTTGATCTGGGCTCCCAGATATGTGTTGGTATCATCAAGAGCGTAGTTGCTCAATGTGACTTGGAATTGCGGGGGAGAAGTCGTTCCGAAGTAAATTGTCTGGGTGTCATCTCCAGCGTTGGTTTGATTTTGGACTGTCACTTCCGTAAAGTTATAGCTGCTCGACTCCAGGCCTTGGATGTAGGCTGCCTGTTGCTGTTCCGGGATGGTAGGAATGATGTTACCGACGTTGCCATAGGACTGGAGTACTTGAAGATTGGCCACGTAGCCTGTGCCATTCTTTGAGTTTTCTAGACCCGTGTTGCTGTCTGTAGTGGATTGGACCTTGGCTGTCAAGCTGATGAGAGCGACCAAAATCTGGGCAGCCAGGTTTAAGATGATCCACAAAGAACAAAGGGCAGGAGTCTTCCACGAGGTGGATCTGGTATCCCAGGCGAGCTTTAAGACATTTGTTTTGCTGCTGGAGTCAAGAAGGAGGGCGGCTTGTTTGGGGGTCCATGCGGCTTTGGAGAGAAAGAACCATCTCCAGGTCTCGGTGTGGGAGATGAGGAATGAGTCCATGGTCAGGGTGATAGCGATGGTGAGGCCTGCGAGGAGTCCGTTGAACGCCAGCTCTTCAGTGTTGCTGAGGACTGAAGTATCGTTGGTGCCATAGTAGTAGAAGACGCCAAAGACGAGAGCGCAGAAGGCTAGCAGACGGAGGTTCAACCAGCCATGATGGCGCAAGAGATGTAGACGCTGCTTTTGTCTGGTCCATCGTCGTGGGGCAATGGTGGAGGCAGTCGGACTGCCACGGAAAAGCAGAGGCGAAGAGTATGTTGTGTGGTCCATCATGCTATGCTGTGCTCGGCCAAATTCGTGAAGCTTGTCGATCAGCTGTCACACATGCGACGGCTGTTTTTTTTTCTGCGGCTGCGAGGAACCTGAGCTTTGAACCGAACGGACGAAGGAACGTCAAACGATTTTTAGATTTCATTGCAGAGCGGTCTTGTGTAGGGCTCTTCATAAGCATCGTCGGCCGCGGCAAGCCTCTGAAGATGGCCCCAGTGTATGTGACTGCAGTTGAAACCAGTGGGACATTGGATGCCTGCACTAATGGACGGCTGACACGGCAAGATGACATGCTATTATCCCGAGCGTTGGTAATCACAGAAGCTGCATTGTCGAGGCTCAAGCTCGGCCGTTACCGAGGACTCTCGCATGCTCGGCTAAGGAAACAGTCTGAGTACCGAAAGACGACGTGCCCTTCGTGCTTTGGAAATGTCTTCCAGAAATATTAGCCCAAGTCTGCTACAATCTGGGCAACCGGAGGCCGGATTGTCCCGGTGAGAGCTGCCGTAAGCCCATCTCAGGGTGGGCGGCGGATGCCAATGTGAAGCACGAAAATAGAGGCATGGGATGGGCGGGGCGGCGGGCTAGCCTGACAACGCTGACACCGGCGGCGATCAAGGTGTGTGTGTGTGTGTGTGTGTGCAAGCCTGCGCAGATTGAGGCTCATTTCGGGACTCGATGCGGCTTTCGTGCATGCGTAGCAGCGCTATGGTTAGACTGATGTGCGAGTTAGGGAGGCGCTAAGTATATGGCGTTATACCACGTGACTCGATCGCGGCTTCTGCTTTCGAAACATCACGTCTCGTAGTACACCCGTCTCTCTCTGAGACCGCTCAGTCGCCAGGGTCCTTCCATACGGTCAGAATACATTCAGAGTTGGCCCGACTGCTTGGTCTTTCGGTTCAGGAGTGCAGCCTCACGTAGGGACCGCCTTCAGCGTGGACAAGGGCTTACGTGTAAAACGACGGAGCGGCGTGTGACAGATCCTGTGCCGCTTCGCGCCAAAAACCTCTAGCTGGCTCCCGTCTTTATCTTGATTATTAATAAAACATCAATGACAAGCTAACCAATCGAACTAACGTACCAATTATCGCCTTCCTACAGACAGAGAAGATTCGTTTCGCTAATAGTGGTTCTTCCTTTTTCAGCCGCATCGAAGTGCTGGACCACAACCGGGCTCGCCTCCACCCTGTCAACGCCCATCTCGTTGGTTCAACCGGTAACTCTCCCCTTTTATTTATGTTTTCTGAAACACCTGATATTCACGATCAATATAATGAGGTGGACTGTTGAAATCTGGATATGGGGCGATGTGATTGCGTTGAGATCTATCACTATGCCTAATAATTAAATATTATTTTTCTGTCGTGACTCGGCTTGAACCGGAAATATGTATGATTTCGATCGTCTTTTTTTTTTCGCACAGTGTGTGAAGATTTTTCATTTGCGCCATTCCACGCCGTAGAATCACCAAGTCCAATGATGTGCTTTTTGAGATGTCGTTGAGACCTTTTCAATTTCCGGAGTCGAGTCCTTCGAAATAGTTGTTCTCAGTTGGGGTGGGCGCCGTTCACCAGCAGAGCGTCACCATTTGACAGGGACCCATTGACCTCCTTGATGCTTGCCTCACCGTTGATGACTGGCTTGGTCGTTTTTCCTTGGACAGCAGCGTCGATGTTCTGCAACGACATGCCCAAAAACAGCGGAAATATACCGTTGGGGTTGTAGAAATCATTGTGCACAATGTTGACCAGGGTCCAGCTTTCCATCATCCCGTTAATCAGGTGCCTGCTGCTGCTGTCCTCATCGTAGCAGGCTGCCCATTCCTCACCCAGCCGGAAGAATTCGTCTTTCCACGCCAGGAAGGAGACCGCTTCCACAATGGTTGGTTGCACGATTTCCTTGCCCGGAAATACCCCCCAAGTGACAGCGTTGGGTCCGCCATCGTTTGGCGCATTGGTCCGGAGGTCTCCAGCCTTGTTCACAGCGAAGTAGGTGATCTCCTCATCCCGCTCTATGCGGGTTATGAGCTCAGGAAACAGCTCGGGCGAAATCAGGACCTCCAAGTACGCCTTCTGGTACACGTATCCATTGCGAGGCCCCCAGCCGTACACTGGATGAGTGCTCTTGACCCCATTCACTGGAGGTTGCGAGTTGATCGTGAGGATCGCCCTTTCGTTGAGTTCGACGAGCGACTCCACCAAAACATTTGCCTCATCATTGATCTTGGCTTCAGACCATGGCAATGATTCAACCTTGCCTTGCATGTATCCTGTGAACAACTGAGCAACTTCGCGAATCGTCTCGGGCTTGCCCCAAATCTTGCGGTTGGCCTCGTTGGTTCCCTTCAGCCCAATTCCGTACGAGTCAAGCTCACCGAAAGCCGGAGAGCGCGAATCGCCCCACCTACCATTGGGAAATTCATCCCAGTCTCTCGTCCGCTCGACATACGACCGGTTGCGGTTGCGCCAGAAGATCGGCCGAACGTTCTCCTCGCGTCGATTCAGCCCGAGCGACGGTCGCCAGGGCAGAGGCTTCTCAACCTGTCCATCAGGATTCAAGCCCGGTGTGAGGCCGAGTCTTTCGAGCACCATCGTCGTCGCCTGTGCCAGGTTCATCGTATAACTGAGATTTACCAAGTCAATATGAGAAATGAATCTCGTGCAAGCAGTCTATCTTGCTTCTGAAGGCTTACAAGTGAAGATGGTGCACGCCTGCGTCCAGAAGCGCGCGACAGAATTCGGCGATCAGCTCCGAGCCAAGCTCTCGGACAGCAACATCGTCATTCTTGACTGGGTCGAGCGTTTCGTTCCATTTGGGCGGTATCACGCACCCTGTCCAGTTGGCGCGCCGCAAGAAGGCGGCATGTGTGGAAATGGGCATGATGCCGGGAATTAGAGGTACTTCTATGCCAGCTGCCCGACACTTCTTCATCCACGAGATGAATTTGTCGGCGTCGTAATTCATTTGCGTGATCACAAACGAACCACCTGCATCCACTTTTTCCTTGAGATGCTCAATCAGTTGATCGACGTCTTTATTGTCCTCTGCACCTTCAGGATATCCAGCCACGCCGATACAGAAATGGTCACCGTGCCTTTCTTTGATGTACTTGACCAGATCCTTTGCGTAGCGAAACCCGCCTTCAGTCGCGGTCCACTTTTCTTTCTCTCGCGGCGGATCACCACGGAGAGCTAGGATATTCTTGCAGCCAGTCGAATACGCCATGTCGAGAGCCTCGTCGACCTTTTCTCTCGGCATGTCCGTACACGTTAAGTGCATGCACGTTTCCAACCCAAATGCGGATTGAGCGACTTTGACCATTTCACCAGTCAACCCCGAATGCCGGCCACCGGCTCCCCAGGTGACATCAACAAACGTGGGCCCAAGGCCGTGCATGCGGTCCATACCTGGAGTAAAGATTTAGGAATTGGAAGATCAATGCTGCGAAATCAGGATCCGCTTTACTTACGGTCGTAGAGATTTTGCACGCCCTGTTACAACTGATTAATCTATGTGCTTCAAAATGATGAGTTTTTGCCACCAGATCATACCTGCTCAGTCTTCGGCGGGAAGAACTCAAACGAGAAGGTTGGCTTCTTGCCCGCATCCCTGGAGTCGAGGACGGCCTTTGATATATGCATGATGCTTGTATGTGTGATGTACTCTTATGAACTCTTGTACGAAGCCAGACGCAGAAGACCCGAAGCGAGGGTTTACTAAAACTATATTTCACGTCCTGCCAATCAGACTATCCGAACCAGAAGATGCGGGCCCAACGCAGTGCTTCGTCGAGCTGCATGAACTAAGGGTGAGGTTTCGAGCACGTGTGGCAGCCGGGTGACCAAGTTCAGTGTTATCGCTACGCAGAGGCGTGGAAAAGAGAGGCAGAGAAAGAGAGAGAAGAGGGAGAGGATCGACGAGCAGCAGCAGCTATGGGTTGTAGAAAAGAACAGAGGAGCAGTTGGTAAGCTTTCGATTACGCTGTCTACAAAAATCTAGGGACGATGAACGTGGGCGGAAGGATCAGCTGTTGATTTGGAAAGGAAAACGTATGGCTAAAAATCCCCGAAAACCATAACTTCAAGCCCTTTGTGGTTTGGCTGGGTCTGCACTTCGGCCCATCAAATACTCCAGCTGCAGAGGAGCCGGTCCGGTGGTGATGTGTTCATTCCGAAGTCTCACTCTTGCCTGCAGGGATTGCAACAGTGTTCTGCGTGACTCGGGAAGGGCCACGACGTGTAGTTAGTTCCACGAAAGCAATTTTGACCGCATTTTTGTCTGCCTTAGAGGGGCACCAGCCGGACTAAGCTCCGAGCCATCAGAATTCGCCGGTTTAGGCTAAGTGTTGATCAACCTCGCTACGAATCTTTCGCTGGGGTTTTCTCGCATAAACCTTGAGAGGTATTATGAAGTGTGTGTGCATCCAGCTCGAATCGCGCTGCAAAGATCAGGCACACGAACCACGTGACTCCAGCTACGACAGCCACGCCAGACCGCATCTCCCGGCGCTTTCGCATAGTCAGACCTCCAATCAGAATGTGTCACATCATGAAGGCTGATTTGAATTTAAGGTAACTACCTAGCTTAATTGTAGAAAAGACCGTAGACGGTCTTCGATTTCAACGAGTGGAGGGAGGGGAGGGATGGACCGAAGAAAATTCTGAGAGGAGAATCCTTTTAATTGCACTTCGCTGAGGCTATTTAATCCCCGCTCCTGAGGACTTGATCCCTGATATTCGCAGAATGTATCCTACCAAAGGCTCAATCCAGCAGGGGGGTAAAAGCTCTAGCTCTAGAGCCTATTTGATCCACCAGATTCGTCACTTCTTATCCTCGCTTCAGGCAAGCAAAACCTTGAATCAATTTCGCTTTTCGTCCTTCGTTTGATACACCTCTTTTGTTGCAATAGCGCCCACGTCAGTGCTCTCCAGAATCTGGAAATGTGACGCGCGGCTCACGGCGGCGATGGCGATGCCTGTCGCGGCCACCTGAGCTACTCGGGCCACCCTCGCTGTCGCTGGCGGAAGTGGCGGCAATGGCAGAAGCGGCAGTGGTGGATGCAGCACCACCAGCACCAGCAGCGGAATGCGCATCCGTTGCACTAGTGTGGGATGGGATCCGGCTACGAGAAGGCCCGCTTGAGCTGTTGGCTGACGACGATCCTAACGTTGGCAAAGACGAACCGACAGCGACGGGCGTAAAGCCGACGGGCAGATCATCAGTCGTTTTAGGTGGTGGAGTTGGAGGGCGTTGTTCCAGAGATGAACGAGATGCGCTACTCCCGTCCAATCCGCCAGCCCTATGTGCACGGCGAGATGACCTTCGGCTGCTAGACCTGCCAGACCCAGAGCCCGTACCGCCAGTGCCAGCATCGACGGTTGTGGAATATCCAGATAAAGGCGGCACACGATGCTCCTGAACGGCATTGCTTCTTCCTCCCTGCGATGGTGGCGTTGGAGGTGGATACATCGGCGGTGCAATACTGATATAGCCATGCTGAGTGGCTGATGTTGCCTGCGTTTCACCGGCAGCTTGGTGACGTGGATAAGGAGGAGGTGGCGAGTTCAATCTCGTACTACCAACAACAAAGGCAGAACGATTCAGCATCTCAGCCATTGTAGTTTCGAGCATGAGTATGCGTGAATTGTTCACTTGCAATGTATGTTGAAACGACTCAATGTCGACCCCCGTTCTGTCATGAGCGTCCTTGAATTCGTCGATCAAGTTGGACAGAATGCCCGATTGGTTGTTTATCTCCGAAACCATCTCTTGCTGACCCTGATTCATTGTCTGGATCTGTTCCCCAAAAGTCTCAACTTCGCTGTCGATGCGCTGAGACAGCTCGTTGATTCGTTCTGCAATATTCTCGGTATGATTTTGAACTCCGCGTAAGACTTTGGCAAGGCTATCGAAGCCTCCAGCCACATTCTGCTCCAAGTCTTTACATCCAAGCTCTTGCATGTCGGCTTTCAACCCCTCCACCATGTTGGTCAACCGAATAGTGCTTTCGTGACGCTGTTTGTCCGCAGCAACTGAGAGCTTTTTCATGCTCTTTCCCATCGAGCTCAATTCGCCGTCGAAGCGGGTGAACTGACTTTGAAACTGAGAGAAGTCATGTCTTTGAGACGCGAAGCCGTCTTCCATGGCCTGTAATACGGTCCTGACGTCCGCGCTGACTCTCGAAACTTCCATCCCGGTATCGTGAAAACTTCGAGTGAGGTTTCCGAGCATCTCTCTGGTCAAGGAAGGGTCGAGCGATGTCGCTCCGGTCCCATGGCCACTGTTCTCACGAACGACGTGTCCAGAAGCAAGAGTGATACTGTCCGAGGCATCAGCAACATAATCTTCCAGGACACTTCTTGTTCGTTCAACCACGCTCCCAGCATTTTCCAGATCGAACATCTGCTGGGGACGATTTTGGAGCTCATGAATTATTTGATTGGCTTCCACCAACACGATATCTCCGAAATGATTGGTCTCGTTGGTGTTTGGCGTATCTCGAATCGTAATCTTATGTTTGTTGAAAAATTTGTCCAAACGATCTTCCATGCTGTCCTGAACCGCTTCAAAAAGTGGCATTAGTTGCTGAGCGATAATGTCGTTTATGGCTTCAATATCTTCCTTAGAGAGATTTCCCGGGCCAATTGAAGCTTTTGATGAGCTGCCTCTTCCAATGCTGACTTCGGCTGCAGCCTTGTTCATGAAATTGCCCTCGGTGATATTCTCCTCTTCGTTCTTTAGATTCCCTTCCGCACTCGCTGCTTGATATAGCTGCGCAACTCCTTTGTGCCCGCTAGCACCTCCGTCGCTGTGTCTGGTGTATTTCTCTCCGGGGGAAGCTGACTTGTCGACTCTGGTGATATCTTTGGTATCCTCACAGCTAAACATGTAGCCTTTGGAAGGAAGAATATCTGCAGTTGAGCGCACGTTCGAACCGTTATCAATCCAGATCTTTTGTGTGCTTGTATTGGTAGCCGTTGCTTCAGTGGGTTCAGTCGCAAGCCTTTTGACTTTGTCTGGGGCATTCCCAATTTCAACTTCGCGGTCGATGGTGGATTGATCAAGTTTCAACGATGATCGAAATAACTAAAAAGATAAAGGTAAAATTCATTAGCTTTTATCAAGACTAGGACATGGAACTGTAGCGGCGGATGAAACTAACCGGATTTCTGAGACGCTCCACGTATTCCGAAGGGTGGTAAGGAACATGTTCTTCGATATATCCTTCAGGAGTCTGAACATCAACGGTATTCAGAAATTCCATCAAGTTGTAGTTTTGTCCCGAACCTTCTGCATCGTCAACCTCGGTAGCTTCATCATCAACTACCACGATACGAGGGGGGTTCTCTCCATAGTATGCTGGGTAATATTCGCCTGTATCGTCGTGGTCCTCGACTTCCATGAACCCATGGGAAGAAACAATCGGAGGGCCCTCGGGGTCGACAAAGTCTGCTAAGCGACTACGGCGAACGATCTGAATCCTGGTGGGGCGGCGAATGGGTCCAGGATCGCCGGGGTACAAACCATCTTCGAAACGGACTCGAGTGTCGCGTGATGGCCTCAATCCAAGCAAAGGCTGCGCAGTCGTGGGAGCGGGAGGAGGATCGTACAGGCCGTCACCCATAGGATAGTCTGTGCGCGAAGATGCAAGTCCTTGCCCAACTTGCCCGGGCATAATCAGGTCTTGCTCGAAAGTAGGTCTCTCAGTAGCTTCTGAGACTGGACTAAAGTCAATACCAACTGCCATAGAACTCAGAAATCGAGACAAAAACGACGGACTCTGATGATTCTCATCTTCACTCTGCCAGTCGTCTGCGGGTATCGCGCGTCGTGGCTCATTTGCTGGTGCCTTGGATCCTTCCAGCAGCGAGCGAGCCTTTTGCGGCAGACTTTCCGGCAGCAAAGAACGCGAACCCGATGCCTTGGACCTAGATTGGTTGCGGGCCTCGCGGGCGGTGGTAGTCGATGTGGACGGCAGAGCGAACAAGGTTCTCAAAGGGCTTGACCCAGAGCGAGTTAGAGGCGGCTTGCTAGCCTGTCTCTTAGGCGTGCCTCTGCGCTCGAGGGAGGTGAGTGGTGAGATTGTAGATCCAGCCGATTCGCTGATGCTTTGGGAAGCTGCTGTGATACTTGTGGGTGAGCTTTCGCTGACGCTCTGAGTTCTACGACCTTTGCCCTTCCCAATGGACAATCCGGGGCCAGCTTTTGGGTCCGTGGGGCCTGTCGGGTTTGCGAATGTCTTCGAACCCGCAAGCTCTTGAAATCTATTGGCAACCCTCATCTCCTGCAACTCACGGAGAAGCGGTCGTCTGGAAGGCTGAGGCTCAGAAAGAGCCAACTCGTTCTGGCTCTCTGGCTGACGGTGTGGTTGAAAGTTCACTGGCGTCAATTCCACCTCTTGAATGGGTGGAGTTCCAACGCTATGGTCATTAGCTGTAGCACTGGTCGTTCCATGCATGTTCCCAATCTCTTGAAGTGGGACAGGCTGCTGATCGTTCGAAGTTTCTGTAATTTTACGTTTGCAATTAGACCAAGCTGTGCAAATCGTTTGTTTGAGGGGTGCGTAGCAACCTTTTCCTTTGGAGATCTGAGCAGGTGACGAACGACCCGGAAGATCTGCCATCGTTGAAAGCGTGCAAAAGTGGTAACGCAAAGAGGAAAGGGAGAAGGACTCAAATGGCCCTTATGGTGAATTAGGTAAAGAGCCCAATCAGACAGCCTGATAGGCAAAAGACGGTCAAGAAGATGTCGAACGCTTGAAAGTATATCAAATTGATGCAATTAGTGACACTCATGCGTTTCAAAAGCATGAAGCCAAAACTGCGAAGTCGTATGGGTTGGGAGCGAGGTAGAAGTTTTTTTTCAAAAAGGAGGGCAAGGAACGCGTAATATTAGGGGGCCGAGGATCTTGAGGCGGTGGAGAAGAGCGAAATTTATTTTGGTCCCCCAGCAACGTAATTTCTCAACATGAGGCAGGAGGGTACTGAGGGAAACGTAAGTAAACAAAGGAAAATACCTCATCGCTCTGAACCACGCAACCATGGCGAATGCTGGCACCCCATCTCAAGGAGCCAATTCCATAAGATTTAAAAGGCTCCATAGATTCAAGCGCTCTCAAAAAGGGGGACTGTGGATCATATGCTCAATTTTCACCTTTTGAGGCACAGGAGACCAGGTAGCTAATGCCTTCTTGTACGTAGCTAATAGCTTCTGAGAGAGCCTGTAGAAAGATCGCTATTTCCTGCATCACGTTTTCAAGACCTCCTGAAAAGGATTCAAGACACGTCTAGGATGCGTTAGCATCTGCTAAGCCCGGTCGATTTTGCAGAATTCACATAAGGGGCAATCCTTGGTGTTTGGCTCGAAGACGTATCTACACTCCGATCATGAGAGGTGGTAATGCATCGGATTGAAGACGGTCCAAGTCTATCGGGGATGCTTCCAAGTTCAAGACGACGGCATAGATTTGCGTTTTTCTTCTCCTGGGTAGTGGAAGTGAGTCACGAGAATATGCATCGTGAACTCCGATGTTACTGCTGGATATTAAGAATAAGGCTATGGAAAAGAAAAGAAAAGGCGTTGGGTGCAGAAGTTATTTTGCTCTTCATTTATTTTGTAGCTGTGCTGGGAAGAGGCGTACCTGAAGCATCTTTCCAAGGTTTTATCTGATGCCTTATCCAAGCGGGATTCTCTTCATTGCTTTCGCTCCTCGACCTTACTTGGCCGAATATGTCTATTGCGAATACGAAAAGCGTCCGCCTTGGTATCTAGATAGATCTCTGCGTCATAAATCCTACGTTCGAATGATTCGTCTTCCGAGCAAATCAGAATTCGGCGAAATCAGAGAATGCGGCATTTTGTTCTCTTCTTGTCTGGGTTCTTCTTAGGCGGTTCCAAGGCAGCGACAATGGCCTAGATGAAGGCTGTAAGTCAAGACTCATCAAAAGGTGCCAGCGTGGCTTACCTCATCAAATACGTCCTTCAGTTTGTACTGTGTGAGTGCAGAGCATTCAACATATTTGACGGCGCCCAACTCTTTGGCCATTCGCTCCCCGTCTTCCTTGCGGACAGGTGCCATCTTTTGTCTGGCGAGTTTCTCTTTCACACCGGGGTCGTCGCGCAAATCGGTTTGGGTGCCGACCACCAAGCAAGGGACGCCAGGACAGTGGTGATGGACCTCAGGGAACCACTTCTCGCGAACGTTCTCAAAGGAAGCTGGCGATGTGACTGAGAAACACACGAGGAAGACATCGGTTTGAGGATAGGAGAGGGGTCTTAGACGATCGTAGTCCTCCTGTCCGGCGGTGTCAAAAAGGCCGA
This sequence comes from Dicorynia guianensis, assembly GCA_037013595.1. Classification (NCBI taxonomy): domain Eukaryota; kingdom Viridiplantae; phylum Streptophyta; class Magnoliopsida; order Fabales; family Fabaceae; genus Dicorynia; species Dicorynia guianensis. The sequence continues at coordinate 279,506 of JASUAB010000020.1, forward strand.
GTGTGTATGGTTCATCCCCGATCCTTACGCGGGAAGAGGTCAGTGACTAAACGATGTCGATGCAGCCGCACAGCCATGCCGCCAAGAGCCACACTTACATGACAGTGACCGCGTAATTGTCGAACACGGTAGGCACATATTCGGAGGGAAATTTGTTGGTCGTATAGCTGATGAGAAGGCAGGTCTTGCCAACGGCACCGTCTCCCACAACTACACATCTAGAAAAGATCAGTCATCTGCGCCGAAAAGATATGCCAGCCCAGAAAGCTGAATGTGGAAGTTCCGAAAAGCATACTTGATTGTTGCGACGACCATCTTTGCGATGTACTATTGGATAGAACGGCCAAAAAGTCGTATGCAGCGGTCGACGTGCCCTAAGCCTATCGCGCAGAAGTCGTAGAGTCGCCAAAGGAATTTCAAGAAAGTTAGCGCTTTGTGGGAGTTTTAGGAGGGAGGTGAATCGCGGGTGAAAGGTCAGGAAAGCGGCCTGCAGTCAAGAGGTTCCGGAAGACCAAGATGTCTTAAAGAGAGAACGAGCAATTAGTCGCGAATAATATCCCTCAATGCGCATCGATTCTCTTTACAGCCTTACCTTTCAATTGGAAATGGCAAGATCTTCAGATGTCAATCGTGATGCAGTCAAGCGCCCAAGGAAGCCTCGCGGATTCTTCTTCTTGCTAGGACGATCTGCAAACTATAGGATCGCCCTTGGCTCCAGCAGTCTTGACGTCCGCTATCTTGTGATTGGAAGAATGACGAGGCGCAGTGCGGTCGTCGTGTACCGGTGCTCTAGCGCCGTGGTTTTGTCGATATCACAGCCTTGTTGCCGCTGCCTTGACCCTCAATTGTAAACTTCAGGCGCCCGTACTTTCGTATATTCAAGACGAGAAGACGGTGATAGCAAAGCGATTCGTCCAGCATTAGCTGTCGCGAGATTATACGCTCAACGTTCGGCTCCTACAACTGAGACCCTAATTTTGGATTGATCAGGTAATATCGTCGTCTTACGAATTCAGCCTAGGCGGTGAGGATTGGCGCACACCTTGCAGGCGGTTCGTCCCGGCAGTAACAGAGTGTGAACATCGCGACCCAGGCCGGGCCGGGCCCGGGCGGGCAAATTCAAATCCGGTCGAGCTTATCTACATATCCTATCGTAAAGCTCCAAATTCCACAACCACTCCCCGGCACCAAGTCACTGTACGTACTGTACGACTGACCTTAGGTCAAACGCGGATGTATGCTTTGGGGAAAAGCGCAACCCATAGCGCTGTCACGCTGCGTGTCTCTGATGAAGCCGTCGCATCCAAATGCTATTCACATGCCGATCGTGAAGCTCATGATATCGTTGATCCTCGCCAAATCTTGTCAGTCATCTGATACAGGATACTGGTGCCTCTGTAGCGAATGCCGTTCCTGGCTATCTTTCTTGGCTTGTTTCTTAGGATGCTGTTTCGGTTTTTTCCGCAAAGATGGTCGAGGCTCGTCGGATGCGGCACTATCCACAGATGCCCCAATCACTAGACCCTTGACGTTGGAGTCCATCTGCGTATACGTTAGCCAATATGCATACATAGTCACACGTACATGGTCCACTCACCTCGGCCAACTTGTAGTTCTTCATCATCAAGGTCAGTGGGACCAGGGGTATACAGACTAGAAGCGCTATCTTGAGCAGACTATCCATTGTCTCTTGGTATGCCCGATTGATAGCATCTCGCTCTGGAGTACCGGGAGGCCAGGTGTTCTTAGCAAAGTCAAGGCTGCCGAAAATTTTATCGGCCTCGCCTTTAACATCCTCAGGCAGATATTGGTTCAGTTTCCGAGGGATAAGCGTTGTCCAGATAGCTCCGGATATTGCAGCGCCGACTGCGCCTCCGACCTCAAGGATCGTGAGAAAGATAGCAGTTGCAGCTGCAACTTCTTGATGGCTGGCTGAGGCCTGAATTCCGAGCTGAGTCGGCACGTTGACCATACCTCCCCCGGTACCGATCATGAGTTGGAACGTGAGTAGCGTACCAACGGTACTGTCCTGCGTCCTAAACAGATACATGAGAAGTAGTCCCAAAATATAAATACAGGCTCCCGCGGTGTTGAAATATTTGTAGTGACCCGTGGCCTTTATGAGGAATCCTAGCGCGACCGCGGTAATCGTAGATGCAAAGGGGAATCCATTGACGACGTGCCCAGCTGAAGAGATCGAGAGGTTTTGGACGACTTGAAGGTAAGATGAGAAGTAGGGCTGGACAGATAGGTAGAAAGCCACTATATTCGGTCAGCCAACACATTTCGACGAGGGAGAGGAGCTTCGCAAGGCACCCACTGTAGTAAAAAAAAGCAATTGTTGTCCCAGCAAGTACGGTTCGTTTTTTGAATAGCTTTGGAGGAAAGAAAGCCTTAGGAGCCAGCTTCGGGCTTCGCTCCCAAAATGGAAAGATAATCAAGCAGATCCCCCCGACCACCAGCATAGTCAGCATGCCCGGATCAGACCAGCCGCTTGGGGTGGATGCCGCGAGCGTAAGGGGCAGTAGTATAAGCATCACAGCGACGCATAGTAATACCAGTCCAAAGAAGTCGAGGTCATACCACAGCCGCTTAACCGTATCCCTGAAGCCGAGATGAGAGATCGGGGATTCAGGCGTAAGCTCAAGGAGTGCGGCTTTGCGTTGGGCGAGCAAAAGCGACAATGCTAGCGGTAGAAAGGCCACAGGAAGAACAATCGCCCACACACCGTAGCCCCACCTCCAAGAAGCACCTTCAATGATGGCTTGTGCGAGCGGCGGTCCGATCCACACAGTCGCTAGGAATGGTGTAGCTGGAATGCTCGAAAACAAGGCACGGTTGCTCAGATCTGAGGTGTCGGCAATGAAGATCTGTTGCAACACTTGAACACCTGTGGAGCCGGCCGAATAAAAGACCTGGGCGGCAGCAAATGTGTTGAAATTGGCCGAGGCTGCCATCTGCACATAACCGATTACATAGATGATCACACTTGCGGCAAAGGCTTCGAGACGACCCATGACATCGGAAATTTTCGCCATTGGCGGTTTGACAGTTGCTGCTCATCTTATTAGATTTTCACATTAAGCCAACAGAGAACCGCTTACCCAGAACAACGCCACTAATGACAGCGACGGAAGAAACCCGTGCGTGAGCAGAAAATGCACTGGTGGCGTAGGGAGCGACCTGGACGGTGGTTTGCGTCTCGAGTGAAGTCGATATCGCAATTAGGAAAATGCTTAGCGCAGTTGTTAGTTTGTAGATGTCAAAGTGAAGTGGTGACGAAGAGCACTTTTTTACAAGACGTACCCGAGATAAGCGATACCAAGAGATAAAGGTGTCCATGTTCTAGCAATAGCTTCAATCGTCTTCACGCCCGCCTGTTCAGACTCGGAACTCGTCGCAGAACGACGACGGGCGCCTTCCTCCAAATCGTCATCTTCTTCGGTGTCGTCATCAAAGTCGCCATCTACGCCTTCAAGGTCATCTGTAGGAGCTGGCCTGTACCCTTTGGGGAAGGGTGTAGTTCCATAACTTCTAAGAGAGTCTGCGGGCGCCGCAACGACTGGACCAGTGCCAATAATAGGGAGGCGCCCGAACGCGACCATAACAGGTGGCAGTGATTCGGGGCGTTGGCTTGAAGCTTTATGATAATCAAATAGGATAGGGATGAGATAGGACGAAAGTCGAGATGAAGGCTAGGGAAAATAGGTGTAAGGAAGTGTCATTGATTTTCGATGAGGCTGGACGGTGTCATGTCCGAACAGCAGCTAATGCAACGTGCGGATGACTCGATCTTATCAATCAATCTTGGCTCACGTGGAACGGTCTCGCGCTTTATCCACGACCCAAGACCCTGGTTCTGGGACGAACGGCCAAACGATCTCCCGGCCTTCAACCTTGGTACGGATCTCATACCGTTTGGAGTCCGAGCCCCGACAAGTTTCGCGCTTAGCCCGACGTAGTGTTAGAGCCCTACAATGATGAGGCTGAGGCTGAGGCGCAATCGAAGCACGCATCACGAGTCGATGCTCTGCCTCGATGGCCTACGAAACAAACGCACTCTCAGGCATTGTCTTTGTACCCGTGCGCGAATGGTCTTGTTGTTCATCGGGAAAACGTCCCGTCCCATCCCTGCGAAAGGACAATCTATGGTTCGCGCTGCCTAAAATTAAGGCCAACCACTGTACCTGAACCGCGCCGATACCCTTCGCATTGCTGAAACTTGATCATTGCGCCTCAACGCTCCATTTCTAAAACGACGTTTATGAGTCTCATAGCCACCCGAACAGCCTTGTTTTCCTTGTGAAGTGGCTGTAAATGTTGCGCTGCGCTATACATGATGCGCATTACTTTTACCATCCTCGTTCACAGCACCATCTAAGCTTTCCATTTGTCTGTTGCCAATCATCAGGCAAGCACGATTGTTATGGCTCACTCCTGATTCCGTGACCAAGACTGAAAAATGGATGAGATTCTACGATTCTACGATGCCAATTTTCGGCCCAAGGGACAACTTGAAAGTCAGTTCGAACGCTCTATCTTCAGAACATTCACTGATAACGTAACGATATCCAGCTGTGCCGTCGTCCACGCATCCGCGGCCATCAACGCACCTGGTCGTGTCCAAGAAGAATTCCCAGTCTCGCAGTCTATCTTCAAAGGCAGCATTATACTATAATTCGACTCTACCTGTATCTATTCCACCGTTTAAATTGTAAGCCACAACACATCGTTTCCACCCAACGAGCGCGTAAATAGCAGAGTAATAGCCATAAAGTAAAAATCTGAGTGTGAAAACTACAGCACAAAGCAACCTCATAAGAACAAGTGAATGCTGATGTATCGTTTGCGTCAATAGATACCTAGCTACTTGGCCGCTGGTTGTTCGCTCAGCCGAAGAATGTCTCAATGTCTATTCACCACGGCCCCCAGCCGCCAAGCTTGGCTCTCCTCCGACTCGGACTGCCTCTACTTCCCTCACTGTACACGTGCCGGCGTCGACTCGGCAGGGCACCAAAGCGATATCACTGACGGTTTCCAACACCACCGATGCGTCTGGCTCCTCGACGGTTTTCTTGGCTGTTCGCGGTACAGCCTCGCTGATGGATTGGATGGTCAATTTTCGCCCTGCGCCTACATCCCCTGATGGCTTCCTCGACGACGCCGGGAATCTGTGTCATGGCGGATTTCTTCATGCTGCTCAGGCGATGCTACCAGCCATTGCTGATCACCTCGGCACGATTGCTGAGCAATATCCGCCAACATCGAAGCAAACTCCCAGTCTATGCTTTTGCGGCCACTCCGCCGGCGGCGCGGTCGCTGCCATCTTATACATGCATGTCATGTCCAAATCCGACTCGATCAAGTCCCCACTCAAAGAAGTCGCTCGCAGATTCAAGCGAGTACATGCTGTCACTTTCGGCGCGCCGCCGGTGTCGCTGCTGCCTTTCCAACGCCCGCCATACTCGCTCAGTGGGACTAAGAGGCCCGAGTCCTCTGACATCTTCAGACGCGCAAAGGCGGCAAAGGCACGCAGCTCCCACAACAAGTCAGTCTTTCTCGCGTTCGTCAACGAGGGCGACCCGATCGCTCGCGCCGAGATAGCGTACATGAAAAATCTTATGCAACTCTACTCATCCTGTGCGCCGTCGGTTGGAGGTCATGGCAGCAAGCCGAAGTGGCCTGTCCCTCAAACGACGTTCAGCTGCGCTGGGCGTTTGGTGCTACTGCGCGAGGCACCCGTCAAGTTGGTTTCTTCCAGGCAACAACCCAGAGCCTCGGAAGCCAAGAGCGGCTTTGGAATCTTCAAGCCCTCCAAAAAGGATGCAGAACCCGAGCAGCCGGCGAGCGGTCAAGGAGGTGCTCGGGCGATCGACGCACTGCAAATCGTCGACGAGGACCTCCGCGGCAAGGTGTTTGCGGACTTGAGTGCGCACGCCATGCAACTCTACCTGGAGCGCGTGCAGCGGCTCGCAGTGGGCAAGGTGCTGGGAGCCGGCTGATGTGGAAGCGCATTCTTAGCGCGGGATTTAAACGTTGCGCGGTGCTTCGCCTTTGTACATTTTTGAGGCCATTAGAATTTTGTAACGAGTACAACGAGATTCACAGATGCTACGCTTTGATTTAAAGTCTTTCTGTCTCGAACCATCCGTCAGTGCCGTTTTGCGAGGCGTAGTATCTAAATCCCGACGAGGTATCTAAGGAACCTGCTCATGGACGCGGATCTGGGGTATAAAAGTACCTTGCATAACGCTACACATGACCACATATACCTGCACAGCACTTGTGACCGGCTCGCATTGGCCAGCATCGCCAGCTCGCTAGCTTACGATATCTAGCGCTCATTAACAGCGCGCTGATGGAAGATCACATCAGACACGCCGACGCTCCCAGGCTCTCACAAATTCGGACTTCTCCTTTACGCCTAGGCCGACTCGCTTGACCCTACCCAGTCGAGCGAGAGCCTCGCCAACTCTGTCGAGGACGCGGCGCTGATCGGCGGCGCTCAAATTCTTAGCCGAGCGTTGCGCATGATTTGACTTATTGATTGAGCTACTGCTGCTGCCGTTAGAAGTCGAAACAAGATCAGCAGTGTCAGAAGCAAAGTAGTCATCATCTTCCACTATGAGTGCGGCCGCTTCCTCTTTCCTATGAAGATGTTGCTGCTGCTGTTGTTGAATAGCTGCTCCAACGTTCGAATGGCGCTGCCTCATGCCTCCATTCGATGATGATCTGACTGTAGGGGGGGAAGATGCGGATAAGTTAGCCGATATATCATCTTTGCCATCAATTAGATTTTGTGGTATCACTGGCTCAGCTATCCGGACTCGTATTGTGCTAGTAGGTCTTGAGAACAGCGTCCAAATCCATTTTGCGATTCCCACGTAGCCAGTCGGCACAGGAGTAGTAATATCTGCTGGTTGAAATCTGAGGCTCGTGGGGTAGAGCTGAGCATCAGGAGCCGTAGCAACCAGACATGGCGACAGAGGCAGGATAGCACGACCGTTTGTGGGAGTGGACTCGGGAAATACCACAATAGCTCTATCCGGATTCTCCGCCGCGAATTGAGCAAGGGTGGATTTATTGGCGCCAGGCGATGGCTCAAGCATCAAGCAGTCGGTGAAGAAAGGTCGTATTATCAGCGTGAATAAGCCAATCGGTGTAACGTACTGCGAGTCTGGATATGCTACGACGAAAAGGGGGTCGAAGATTGCCGCCAAATATAGGGCATCGAGGGCAGAAGTATGGGAAGAGCATATCACCGAAGTAGACGTCAAATGAGACGGGAGCGGATCGTGCTTCTTGTGAAAACGATGAGAGCTTTTTGCGCTGATTGAAGATGCGTTTGTGGCGCTAGGGCGTGGTCTTGAGAGTGGCGAAGTTGGCCGCGCATGTTGCGAAAGACTTCTGAAGTATCAGGACTCTACATCAGCACTGGATGCGTCATGAGTGAATTTGAGAGTAACATACCCCCTCCTAACCCCGTCAATCTGCAAATCAACCCACCATATTCCTGGAACTGCCAAGATACACCATAACGCGGCGCGGCGGCCCAAGGAGCCTATGGGCAGATTCTGCAAGAGTCCAAAGTATAAGAGGCCGAATGTAATGAGCAACGGAAGACGAAATGCGAAGACGAGCAAGCGGAAGGGAGCGTATATCCAGGACACAGGCGAGGATGGTATTGGGAGAAACGGCGCTATACCAGTACCTGATATGAAGTCGTAAATGTTAGCAAATTTCTGACTCTTTCTGAACTCGACGGCCGATTTGTACGTGCCTTTGTCTCGAAACTGTGAGAATTTCTCCATGGTTCGTTTGGGCTGTAATATGTGTCGTTTATATTATGTTCCAAGTTGTCGAAGAGCAAACAGCGCAGACGATCAGACGATAATCAATCGCACAGAGACCCAGCCAGCTCCATTGTGTTAACTCGAGTACGTTGTCTCCTCTGCTATGCTTGCTGTTGCCAGTGCCGGGATTTTGTGCGCCCCGCGGACAAAGCGTGAGCTGAAAGCAAGTATAGATTGTTCGAACCTGGCCCGATTCTTCGGAAAGTCTGCATGTGATTATCACATGTAAGGTAAATTTGGAACTGCGCTAGATGAGGTCATTCAGTTCAGGGTAGCGAGCCTAGCGCGCTTGCATTGGTGATCATCAGGTCCAGGTACGGCCAGCCTACCACGCAAGCATATGTGAGCCCGTGGCAGAATTCCTTATCAACATCCACACTGAAAAAGCGTCGATGCGCTATTTGCTGGTGGTCCCGTGGAGCATTCAAGTTACTGAGATGGCCTTCAACCTACACGCATTACAGGTAGCTTTGTACAGGATGACTGGATGTATGTCATTGCTATCGCGACGACCGTCCACTATAGCAGGTTCTCCTGAGCCATGAAGAACTTCTTCTGCTCCAGACACTTCTGGTTCACGCAACCTGGACACCTGAGGCCAAGCTGTTTTGAGTTGACGCAGCCGCTATCGAGGTGCGATTTGGCAAGTTCAGCCAATGCATTGATAAATACGGGGCTTCCATTTAGACTTTCGGCTCGCTTGATGCCTGGCTGATTCGCTTCGCCAATAACCTCTTCGTCTAGTTCGTATAGAGTCTCAATGTGGTCGCTCGTGAAGGCAATAGGCACTAGGATCATATCCGTCTGACCCTTTTTGATGTACCCTTCGACCGTGTCGCTGGTCTGCGCGCCGAGCCAGGCGGATGGTCCGACCTGCGATTGCCAACAGAGTCTGTACGGATTAGATTGGCCCAGGCGTTGCATGACCGCGTGGACCGTTGCTGCCACTTCGGCTGGATATGGGTCGCCACGATTGACGACACTCATCGGCAGGCTGTGGGCGGAGAAGAGTAGCACAACTTGGTCTCTCCGCTCAGGAGGATAAGTCTGTAATTGAGCTTCAATGTTCTGCGCAAAAGCCTCAACCAAGCCAGGATGAGTGGGCCACCGGTCAATCACGCTCCATTTGATACTACCCTCCGAATCCACCTCGCCTGTAGCTCGCTTGCCTTCCAGCCTCGTTCGCCACTTCCATAGCTCGTTGAGGGAACTGCCAGTTGTGCTGCACGAGTATTGAGGATATTGTGTGAAAGCAACCGCTCGACCACCTTTTCCGTTGCCGAAGCCGTCGTCGAACAGCTTCTGATACATCTCTTCCGTCAAGGGATCGGCGTATCTGAAAGCGACGTAGGGTTTGTGCGGTGCCGTCTCGGGGCTGATCTTGTCCAATATTTTACACATCTCTTCGCATTGGTACTCGGACCACTTTCGGATCGGAGAACCACCCCCAATAGCCGCGTACTGTTTTTGAATCTTCGGCGTTCGTCTTTTGGAGATGAGAGGACCCAGATAGCTTTGTAATCTTCCCAGCGGGATCAAATCACCATCTGCAAACAGACGACTTAGGAAATCGCCAACTTCTGCTGTTGTCGATGGGCCTCCCATGTTCATGAACACCATCGCGGTTGGGCCCCTTGCACTTGTTGAGTCTTGAGTGACCGGCGGTACAACCGTCGCCATCTTTCGAGAAGAGCGAAGACGAGTTTGCCATGGTAATGATGCGGATCGTGTTAGGTTTGTCGTGGCGCGAGCCGTCCGACATAGCTGCAAAGCAGCCGTCTTTGATGCCATGGCAATGGAATCAGACAAGGGCCCTAGGGATGTAACGGAAAAGAGTATGCGTAGCGAATACTCGTCTGCAAGATACTGGCTGGAAATGCCTCGGGAGATGCCATATGCGGACCATACAGAATGCTGTCGGATGGTTCTCAAGCTTCTCCGCTAATTAGTGCCATCCAATCAGCGGTGATCCATTAGATCATTGAGTCACATGACATGGCGTCAACCTCGCGTCTTGTTATCATCTCTACCAGAGACTCGCTGCATTCCCCAGATTGTTCTGTTCGCCACGGCCATTTCGCCATGTAACAAAGCAATGTTTGATAACGCATTGCGCTGATTGTCCAAGCATGATTAATCGACCAAAGTGATACATTGAGATGCTTGCGATCTTCGAATGCGGACTGTGCACATTTTTAAGCTAGACCGAATACAGGTACATGATTGAAAGCTTCGTCAGGCAACCGCAGGTGCCTGCCGCGCCACGCCTTCCATAGTGCCAACATCAAATATTGATGTCGATGAGCGATTCCGAAAACTTCAACATTCACAGATCAAAAAGTGGACGTTCATGGCAGATCCTGAAAAATTCAATCATGATGATAGCGATGATGAAGATCAGCAGGAGGTCGACGAGACCGTAGGTTCACTCTCAACATTTGATACTGCAGAACAGCTACTAAAATGGTACAGGGTTACAAAGCCGTCAAAGATGCCGTACTGTTTGCAATTCACATAAGTTCGTCAATGCTCAAAGAGCTGCCTAAAGGCAGTAGTAAAAGGCCCGAGCAAGAAAGTGCTGCATCAGCGGCTTTGAAATGTGCCTCACAGCTCATGCAGCAGCGAATCATTTCGAACCCAAAGGACATGATGGGCATCTTGCTCTTCGGGACGGAGAAAAGCAAATGTCTGCCAGAGGAAGAACAAAAAAACCTTGGCAGTGTCTCATTTCCTCACTGCTATCTGCTCTTGGACCTGGACGTTCCTGCAGCCGAGGATGTCAAACGGGTGAGGAGCGTCATCGAGGACGAAGCGGAGGCCTCCAGCCTCTTGCAACCCACCACAGATGACATGAATATGGCGAATATGTTATTCTGTGCAAATCAGATTTTCACTACCAGGGCTGCGAACTTTTCGTCCAGGCGACTCTTCCTCGTAACAGATGACGACAATCCACACAGCAACAATAAAAATCTAAAGCATTCAGCAGTAGTCCGTGCCAAAGATCTTTACGATCTTGACGTTACAATCGACCTCTTTCCCATCTCGAAAGCCAACCATGAGTTCGATCGAAGTTTATTCTACGATGTGAGGCACTTGTAAAAATACTTCTCGCGAGATGGGCTACTCACTGAATTTTCAGGACATTATTTACAGGTCAGCACCGTCTGACCCAGAGGCCCCCGCTTCTCTTGAACCCACTGCCGATGCTGTGGCAGCCTCCGATGGAATCTCGTTACTGTCAGCGCTCCTGTCTTCCGTTATGTCTCGTTCGGCATCTCGCACAAGGCTGTTTCGTGCATTGCCGCTTGAGCTTGCTCCTGAATTCCAAATTTCCGTCAGTGGCTACATATATTTCTCAAGACAAGAACCCCAACGATCATGCTACGTCTGGGTCGACGGCGAGACAGTCCAAATTGCTGAGAAGGTTTCAGCTAAGCAAGTTGAAGGATCCGATCAGACGGTCGAGAAGAAAGAACTGCGCAAAGCCTACAGGTTTGGAGGCGAGGCAGTCACGTTCACACGGGAAGAGCTTTCTTCGTTCCGTAACTTTGGGGAACCTGTCATTCGTCTAATTGGATTCAAAGACCGTAACCTACTTCCTCTCTGGGCAAACTACAAGCATGCGACGTTTATTTATCCAAATGAAGAAGGCTTTGTAGGATCGGTGCGCGTGTTCTCTGCTCTGCAGCAGACCCTTCTGCACAAAAAGAAATTCGCGCTCACACTGCTCATCGCGCGGAGAAATGCAACGCCTGTACTCGCAGCCCTTTTGCCAGGAGCAGAGAAGAGAGATGCGCGGAATCTGCAAACAATGCCTCCGGGCATGTGGATCGTGCCGCTACCTTTTGCGGACGACATTCGGTCCAACCCGGAAGTGGATTCGAATGTTCGCGCGTCGGACGTGCTTGTGGACAAGATGCGGACTATCCTAGGACAGCTTCATTTGATCGGTAGCTCTTTCGATCCTCTCAAATATCCCAATCCAGCCTTGCAATGGCACTATCGCATACTCCAAGCTAAAGCATTGGAGGAAGAGATGCCTGAGAAAGCAGACGACAAGACGGTTCCGAAGTACAAAATGATTGACAAGCGCGCTGGTTCTTACGCACTTGAGTTTCGAGATGAGCTAGACAAAGCCTTGGAAGAACTCAGAGCACATCGGCAAACTTTGCCAGTGGGTTCCAAAAGGCCAGTCATTGGCGCTCGCAATGATGAGGGCATCGACAAGAATATGAGGAAGAAGGTCAAGGATGAAGATCCGGCTTCGTACACAGACAAGGACGTCCAAAATTTCTACAACAGCAACAACCTCAAGAGTATGACCGTGCCTGCACTGAAAGAGTGGCTCTCCTCAAAGAACCTGGCAACAGGCGGCAAGAAAGCGGAATTGGTCGAGCGAGTCGAGGAGTGGCACGAGACCAAGATGGACACAAGATGACGGGACTCGTTCATCACAACCCTTTCAAATTCTTGGGTTCTCAAAAGCAACAGAAGCCAACCTTTCCAATCAGCCCATGGATGCTCTACGAATTCCCTTCCGTCAAACCGACGGTAATGTGCCAGATGTCCACCATCCTTGGATTTCTGGGGTCGAAAGGCAACAATTGAGACGCAGATTAAGAGCCTTTCTCTTTTGAAAAGTAACGCTACTTTAATTCAATCTCATGCTCTGCGCTCTCGTCTACGGGGTCGCTACCCCTTCTGCGGTCGACCAGGCTTTCCCCAGCCACGCCTCGGTACTTATACGCGTTCTCGACCTCAGCGCGGCCTATCCTGGTGCGCGTGCGTCGGCCTAGGACTTCCTGCACGATTTCAGAGTCTAGCAGCCCGTCATCTATGGCCTCATCGCCCCTTGCTACACTAGAAGCTTCGTCACTCGTATAGCTGTTGGCGCTGAGTTCATTTTTGGCGTCCTGAGCTTCATCGTCCGGTAGAGCTATTGCCGTTGCATTTAAATACTCTTCTACGGACACTATATCGACGTCGTCGCCACTTTCAATAATGTCTCGAAGAGGCTGGGGGAGGTTGTCGACATCTACAGAATCATTCGGAAGCCCTTGATCCTGTTGTTCCAGCCTCAGTGCGAAAGTCGATAGTTCGTCAAACTTTGGTCGTATCACAGATTGCAGAGAGCTGACGGTCTGCCGCTGAAGAATGTAACCAGCAAGAAAAAGCGCGAAAGTGAACACAACCACTGTCGAATTTCAGATTAGCGTCAAAATCACAGCGTATGTACAGATGTTGTGCATGGGCTGAGAAGCTCTCGAGATCGATATGCTGAAAGGTCGAACCCAGAGATCTTTGATCTGGTTTCTCATTCGCGACATCTCATCTAAAACCGTCGCGCATCTAGACTAACGTTCGGCTAATCTGTGCATGATCTCGAGGCTACGAATGAAAATTCTCTATAAACTCACCTACGCCTGTGCTGACCGCCGCGGAAACTTGTGTTGATGTGAGAAGCATGGTTGTATGCGCAGGGTGCGATGCACCTCTTCGTGCTGGTATTGGGCCTCAAAAGCTTGATGTTTGTAACGAATCCGCTCTGGCTTTTTCCTTCTGGTTTGACCGTGCGTTCAGCACGTCGGCTTCGGAGAGCCAGTAGCCCTTTTGCGCAGCTCTTCGTCTGAGACAGCTCAGCAGCTCTCCTCCGCTTTTTGAGTGTCAGTCTCGCAGGTTACACTCGAATACCGAAAGTTTTTCTGCATGCGCTCTCAACGTGTTACCATCTGAATAAATTCGTCTGACCTCCATTTATTGCGCGTCGTCTGGAGTTCGTGTTCATTTGTTTATCGATCACGTGACTTGGTTGTCATCTCAGCAACGGGACCCGGTAGACGCGTTGACTTTTAAGACCGCAACCATCGTCAAGATATAGATCTATATGTGTAAAGTCTAAGTCGCGATTCGAGAATGCAGAAGATTCTGAATCAGTCGAACCAATGAAAGAGTGGCTTCTCTGTAATGGCATGGCTCGCAATTATGACGCACCGTTGCGTCTGCCCAGATGGTCCGAACGTAAAAGTGACGTGTTTTAGTTGAGCGCGAACAAACGACGCGTTCTCAACTGATTCACACAAGATCACGTGGAATATGAGATTGAAAACACAAGACAGAGTCGCAGTTGGCTGCACACTCACAGCAATGCCAACTGTGCTAACCTTATCTACCATCAGCCCAGTAGATGGACATGCTCCGGAGAATCATCGGGGCACGAACGTTTTGCGCAACTAGCCACCACTACAGGGATAGGTGAAGGCAACGACTGTGCGATACGACGGATGGCCGGGTTGCTCAATGCGAAGACGCATGGTAATGTATAATTTGTGTTTTCAGTGCATGCAGCGTCGCTGGCATGTGTCCAATATGCTCTCGTTTATTTGGAACAAGGAAATATATCTAGATCCTACGTGTACTTGACAAAAGAGCGTGTATGATCCTATTAAGAATTTTCCAAGGTCCAGTCTGCCGTCGTCCTATTTCCGTCTTGACCTCTCCTTCTTATCCTCCAAAACCCACCCAACTGCTTTGCTCGTCAGCGGCGCTCTCGCCGTCCTGCAGTCTTTCTACCGTCCGCGTATTGACGGTCCATTTCAATGATGGGCAACGACGTACAGCCCGACTGGGCAGGGGTTGTGGTCCTGGAACCAGCCCAAGTCGATGTCGCTCTGGGCCTGCAGGATAACGCTGAGTGACTTGCCGCCGTGTGGGCAGCCTCCGGACATCTTCATTTCCCAGGCTCCACCCTCGTGTGCCTCCCACACACCGTGATCAGCGACGACTGGGGGGAGATGGGCAGCACTCATGTACTCTGAGACGGCTCCGGAGTACTCCAATGCTTTGATGTTGCCTGGATTGTGCATAGTGTATTCGCTCGTTTCCATTGTACCGTGGTGAGGCAATGCAAAGACGAGTTTGCACTGCATGTTTTTCTCAGCGAAACTAGCTGGAACGTCGAAAGTGAAGTATGTCTCGGCCCCGTGCCCAACCTTGCCTGAATACGAAGACTGACCTAACTGATCATGTCCTTGAGTGTGTGGGATGATGAGGCGAGGGGTCACGTAGTGTTTGCCAAGCTCCTGTGGGCATGTGCCTTGCGGAGTTGGTGGCGACGTCTGCGGGGGCGCTGGCTGAGTGTTAGGAGCACTGTGTGTAAGATGGCACGACTGGCACGGCGCGCTTGCATGGCTCTTGTGATGAGTCGTCGTGTGGAAAGACGTTGTGCATGGAGTGGAGCTGTGATGCTTGTGCCTGGAGATGTAGCTTGATGTGCACGGAGTCGAAGCGGATGGAGTATGCGTGTACGAGTGCTGCTTCGAATGATGTGTTGTAGTAGTCGACGGTGTCGACGAGACTGTTGTGCAGGGTGTCGACGAGGACTCATGATGGTGGTGATGAGTGGAGTGTTCCGATGTGGTGCAGGGTGTCGACGTAGATGTCGTACAAGGTGTTGACGAGGATTCGTGGTGATGATGAGTTTTATGATACGAAGTCATACTGGGAGCTGAAGCGGAAGTCGTGCAGGGACTCGAAGTAAATTTCTCAGACGAGGTCCATACACCTGTATAATACCGAGTTGTGGCTATGTGATGTGATTCAGAAGTGGTGCACGGAGTTGATGTATCTGGATGGTAATGATGGGTCTTATGGTCAGACGTGGATGAGGTGCACGGAGTTGATGTGTCTGTATGATGATGATGGGTCTTGTGGTGAGACGTGGATGAGGTGCATGAAGTTGAAGTAGACGTAGTGCACGGGGTCGACGAGTGTTCGTGGTGAGAGGTCTTAGAGCTTAGTGTAGTTGTTGGGATGATGTACGGAGTCCCTATGCTAGAAGAATGGCTTTCGGACTTGTGGCAATTGACACAGGAAGAGACTGAGGTGCCAACTTGTACTTGACCATCTCCAATCTGACTGACCATATCTGGAGAATGGACATGGTGAATTTGGGAGGGCTGAGGCGATGCCACTGGTTTGGCTAGAGTCGGGCCAAGAGAGGCCAACAGTGTGATGGCCGAAGCCATCTTCAAGAAAGGCATTCTGGGCAACCAGAACAGCAAGCAATTGCGTTTTAGTTAAATTGGATTCTACGCAGAAGCAGCGAGAGGTCGCAAGCTAAGAACGAGTGACTGAGCTGTAAGAGGATGGTACTGAGAAGAGATTAGAGAGAGTCTATGGTAAGTTGAGAGATGCTGCAAGTCTTATATACATGCTGCTTGTGCATACAACCACTCTCTTTAAAGCTGAAAGACGACATATCATCGTCACCTTAAATGCTCACGATCGATTTGCGTAATCACAAAAGATTGTGATCATATTGTGAAGTAAGGAAATTGAGTCTCACACAGTTGTGTCAAGTGCCCACCATTTATTCGCTTCGTTCGATGATTGCGTTATGATGTAACGAGCCTCTTCTTGAGGTTATCGACCAAATCCATCCAGTCTTGGCGTACTCCACATATACACATCCAGCCACTCAGAAATACCTTCGAGTGAAAAACACGCCTGCCACTCAACAATACACCACTATTCATCATATTTCCATGTATACTGAACTGTCTCTAGGCATGAGTTTTACAAGCTGACTTATTACAAACCTCCGACATTGGTATTTTAACAAAGACTTGTTGCTGTTCCGGTGCATTGCTGGGCTTGGAGCCGATTTGAGATCGAACTCGCTCGTTATGAGAGGAATTTGTGTCATTTGCAGCGTCTAGCATCGGGATTCCCCTTTGAGGAGTACACAGATGTTAATAGAGTGAATTGGCATATGCATCCTGGGTAAAGCAATGACAGAAAGTTTTCAGAAGCTGGAGCATCTGTTTACAAATCTGGTTGTCGTTGATTTTGGATTTCATATGAATGGAAAAATGTTCGCTTGGTGAAAGTGTTTTCTCAACGCTTCGGAAGGGAACATCAAAGGCTCGGTAGCAGCTTAGAAACGTGACTTTAGACGTTATAGTAAGCCAATAACCCTGGTTTCTCGGCCCGCGAGGTCAATGCAGGCAGATCAGTGTCGCGCTAAGGCGAGTGAAAAAGTTCTTCGAAGGCCTCAGCGGCCAACCCCGAGATTGATGCCAGGTGGTCAGGATTTTACGACCCGCCTGCTTGGATCTACTCTTCTCTGGATTGGGAAATTCAACATTCTTGGAATCTGATTCCGTGTTCTAACTTGGGTCTTGCTGAATTATAATCGAAAATCGAGACTAAAAGCCCAAATGTAGAACATGAAAATCATGGCCAAGAAAACGAAAAAGTAATGTGAGAGGGCCGAGGGAGCGGATCGAACAGGTATGAAATACTTCGCCTTTTTTTAAGGGGCATTTGGAGTAAGCTGAGCGCCTGCTACTTCTACTTCAGATCTCTCTAGTCATCAGATGGTACTCCTGTTGTCCAGAATGTCGACCAGGTAGACTGGGGATCGTTGGGACTTATGAGAAACTCCGCTTACTCCTCACAGATTTCGTCCTGTGAACACTGGCGAGGTGGTGCGCAATCGCATTGTGCTATTTCCTTCACCGTAAGCTGATCCACGAGCCGTCTGACCTGCTCCCAGCTCATCTGTCTCCAGTGGCCAGTCTATCAGAGATGCTGTTACGGACGCTTCCAGGAGGACATAGGGGCGAGAGAGCTCTCGACCTTCCTATTTAAGTAGTCAAGAAGCCGATGATTGCTCCATGAAAATCAGTGGTGTGCAACTTGAGTATCGAGATATTGTCTTATATTGCAATAACATTTGCTGAAGTTTGTCAGGCCTTAGTCACTCTCTGTCCTGGTAAGCCTCTCGCTAGAACACGTACACTGAAAACCTTGCAAGCTAGATTAAAATTTGAGCGGAAGCTGCATGAAGAGAACGAAACCTGATTCTTCTCTCGCTTCAAGCTTGTGTGAACGGCCTATTCAAATCTGTGCGGACCTCACAGCTTGTTACTTTGGCACACGGGTGCAACCGACCTCTCGAACAGGCAGTGGCCATGTCCAGCCTCCCGGCTTGGAAACAAGACTTTATCAATCAGTGCACGTCCGCGCAGTGCCTGACGTATGGCAGCTATGTCTTGAAGTCTGGCAGAGTCTCGCCGTATTTCTTCAACCTGGGCAGCTTCCACAAAGCTTCGTTGCTCTCGCTACTGTCGACCGCCTACGCCAATACGTTAGCGGCAGACCATGAACTCAAGTTCGACGTGTTGTTCGGTCCCGCTTATAAAGGAATCCCACTAGCTGCCGTCACAGCCCAGAGGCTGGGCGAGCTTGATCCCTCGAGGTTTGGCGAGGTCTCATACTCGTTCAACCGCAAGCAGTCCAAGAACTACGGCGCGGATGCGGGTTCTGTGGTGGTTGGGGCGCCACTGCAAGGCAAGCGCATCGTGATCATCGACGATGTCATCACTGCGGGCACCGCGATCCGGGAAGCCGTGGAAATCATAAAATCACAAGGCGGCCAACTGGTCGGCGTGGTGGTGGCCATGGACAGGCAAGAGCGCAAGCCTCCTGAAGCGGCTGAATCTGGAGGATCTGGCAGCACGAACGATCGGCTCAGCGCCATCGGCGAGGTTCGGCGCCTGCACAACATACCCGTGCTGGCTATATTGACGCTTTCGGACGTCATGGATGGGCTGCGAGCTGCGGGCGGCAGCACTAGTGAGGAGATCCTCAAGCAAATCGAGAAATACCGCCAGGAATACGGCAGCGAGGATTAGGACGGTTTGATATGGCACACGAAATCCGCGAAAGCGGCATTGCCACAGTCGTGCAATGCAAACGGCTAAAGCTGCGGTCAGAGCATCATGGAGACAAAAGGCCAGTCATCGAAAGCCAGTCAATAACATATTGAGTGGGAGTCATTGCGGGGTTTCAACCACTGTAGTAAATACAGCACAATTATACGCAACACTGCCATCTCTGTGGCGGTCAGCCTGCTCTAATGATGAAATTATTCGACAAGCTGGAATGTTTGTCCGAAATACTCGCGATAGCCGGTCATAAATTAACCTCAACGATGTCTTTGGATAACTCGACAATCAATAACGATTATGCTGCGTGTTTGATTAGCCGCATCGACATTGTCTCCACACTGCCACTCTTTCATCCCTCGGCCTCGCCAAACACGCTCTCCTTGATCACCTTGCCGTCTTTAGCATTGACGGCACCCTTCTCGTCCTCCAGAAGCTCCACTGGCGCCTTGCCCGTTATTTCGGGCAGCTGCTCCTTCAGGAAGCCGACGATGTGCTCGTTCACCTGATCGAATTCGAGCAAGAATCCGTCGTGCCCGTTGGGCGAGATGATCTTCTTCAAACGTGAATTAGGCATTGCGTCGGCAATCAGCTCTTGATCCGAATAAGGGAACAATACATCCGAGTCCACGCCCAACACTAAGCTCGGCTGCTGGATTTTGGCGAGCGCGGTCTTGGTGTAGGTCATGTCACCCGCGAGATTCTGATGCTTTAGTTTGTCAAAATCCTCTGAGTGTGAAGAAACATCATAGTCATCCATCTTGTCGAGGATGTGCAAATAGCAATTGGCATCGAAACGCTTTACGAATTTGTCGCGCTGATAGTTAAGATAAGACTGTACTGCAAACTCCTGCCGTGCGGGTAATGGAGCGTGACCATTGACTTGTGGGGTTGCATCTTTTTGTCCGCCTTGGAATTGGGGATCCGTAACTGAGTTGTCTCTTGCATTCGTTGGATGCTGATGCTTTGGAGTTGCCTCATTTCGCCCGAACCTGGCTTGGAAAGAGATGCTGCTGCGATAAGATAGGAGTGCGGCTTGGCGAGCACTGCCGAGACCATCGGATGGCGGCTAGGAGATGACCAGAAGTCAGCCATGGAGCCGTCGAGAATTTCAACGCAGACTCACATCGTCTAATGGGTAACGGCCATTCTTATATTTCGAATCTGCCAAGATGCTGTTCCGCTGGATGACACCCCAACCGATCCCCCAAGCATTGTGGCTGGGAGAGGTGGCCACCGGGATGACTGTTCTGACGTAGTCTTTGCCTAGGAAAGCAAAGTCAAGTGCGAACATACCTCCCAGAGAACCTCCGATGACCACAGCTACTTGCTTGACGCCTAGGTCGTCAAGCAAGACTTTGACAAGCCTGGTCACAACACGAATCAGCCTCTCGAAACCATCGTATAGTAGCGACCTGGACACTGACCGACCTTACATCATCCGATACGGTTGTTGGGGGAAAATCCGCACCATACACGCCTTTGCCAGGATCTCCATCCTTGGCTGTGACCGGACTGGCTGTCCCATAAGGACTGCCAAGAATATTCATGCAGACGATGTAAAATCTTGACCAATCCAGGGCTTGACCGTCTTCCCCCAGTAATGGACCCCACCAGTCGCTCACGTCTGCGCTGCCAGACAATGCGTGGCACACCACCATGACGTTATCACCCTCGGGCGACAGTCGGCCCCAGGTTTTGTATGCGATCGGAGCATTTCGGAGAGTCTTCCCACAGGCGAGTTTGAACTCAGGTACGATTGCGATACGCTGCGTAGGGACGAGTTCAGAGAATGGGTTCTCTGGTTGCGAGGTGACTTGGCCTGATCGAGTACGGTCTTAGTGTTCTGGAAGCAGATTTGTGGGACGGTGATCATCTCGACATACTCAGACGCGTACGCGGGGCTGGCGGGGCATCAGCCATGTTTTGGAGCTGCTTCACGGGATGCCGAAAGAGCAAACTCGATCAATGTGAATAGTGCAACCACGGTCAGTAGCTGCGTCTTTTGGGGGCAGAAATTTCACTCTCAGCAAGCGCCGAGAAGAACAGTCCTAACATCGTTGATGACAAAACGAATCGAGGTCCATCTCGGGCATTTCAGTCAGAAACTCGAAGACCAAGGGTATGATACAATATTTTCTATGATAAGATTTGCGCCATGACTCCTAGCGTGCCGAGATTGGACCTCCATTGAAATGACGACTTCGCGCTAGGCTGCATTCTTACTGGATACTAGCGGGTAAGGCGACCTCTCAGGCAGACTGACTCTACAGAGACCGTGGGATGCCCGTGAAATATCATTAGCTGTTTGCTCCTACTGAGACTTGTGGCCTTATTTTTGAGACAGCACTTTCAGAGGTGGATCGCGTGCTGACGAGTTTCCCGTTTCACGAACCCCCGCTCAGGAGATCAGTGAAATTCTAGTAAAAATACGAGGCATTACGCCTGTCTATCCCGGTCCCGCTCCATTAGTCGTACATGTAGTCAAATAGGCCGTGGTAGAGATTGGTTTCAGTTGCTTAGGCAATTTGTCCGCTCGCAAAAGAAGCCTGACCTAATCGCCGAGTTGTTCGAGGATATTTCGTTTGCGTCGTTCGAGCAGTTCCGCTTGTATCTCCTCTTCACTGGGAATGATCATGTCTGGGATGGGCTCCCATTCGGGATCGCTCTCAACTCCTTCGTACTGAGCTTCAGCTTCTTTGGCCATCTCCTCCGACCTTTGAGCCCACCACGCTTTCTGCTCCTCGGATTGGGTGCCCCACCCATAATATTCGTGGTCAAGAACCAGACGGCGCAATCTGGCGCTCTCTGCATCTGCGTCTCCACCCTGTGCACCTTCTTTGTCTTCACGCAGCTTGCGTGCTTCGGCTTCATGCATTTCCTTCACGCCTGGCAACTCATTGGCCCTGCCATAGTATTTGTAGCCACGATTGTCGGTTCCACGCAAGTAGTTGGGTCCACCGAGATCGCGTATCCGCCTCTCCCACCGTACCTTCTCTTGCATTAATTTGTTGATTTCGTCATTGAGGTCGCGCAGTTGGTAGTCGCTCAGAGAGACGTCATAGACCTTGGTGGTTTTGCGCGATATCTCTTTGAGGACTTGGCCTCTCCACCTTTCGCATTCGGGGACACCCTCGACGGAGTTCGGATTCCGTGGTCTGCGCGCTTTGCCATAGTCTACAACACCGAGATCTGCTGCTTGAGCCGCTCGAAAGCGATATAGCATTGACTGGGCTTTCTCTGCATTACGCGCCTAGATTGCATTGTGGGTCAATACAGGCTCTACGCGCAAATCCAAATCCGTGGCTGAGCATACCATTTTGCTGCTCAAACAGTTCGCGTATTGCTCCAAAGAGATGACGTTCTCGGAAAGCCCAGTGTGTAAGAGGGGTTGGCTGGACTGGAAACGGTTCATCGTACGGGTAGCCCATGCAAAGCGCGTTGCTTCGTGCATGTCAATTCAAGATCCACGTTATTTTCTAGGGTTAGGCCTCGCAACCGCGCCGTTCAACGTCACGCTCGTTTCCGTGTGCCAAGCAGGTCAGGTGAGTCAGCCAAGCAAAATTGGTTGACCACCTACCTATCACGCTGATAGATAAAAGTTTTCAGAACCCCACACTCTAATTCATGGTCCTACACTGCTGATGTGACAATATTTTCCGTGGGCTTTATAACCTAGACAGCCATACTACGTCAGGCGATGACGAGTACCAGCTGCTGATGTTATAAGAACATACGTTGTGCTTGACGGTCTTTGTGATATCATGTATATGACTGAGCTCTCAGAAATGAAATGACCAGCATGTCACCATCTCCACAATCAAGCTGGAAAGTGTTGCTCAAGCCTGGAAGGCTTTTGACGCAGGATGTCTATTCACTACGTAAAAGATACATGTCTGACTGGACTCTCTTTAACCAGCAGATTTTTGCCAGCGCCGTCTACGTTTTCTTTACCAACTTATTGCCCGGGATCACTTTCGCCAGTGATCTTTATGTTTTGACTGGCAAATCATGGGGCACAATCGAGGTCGTGTTCAGCACGGGACTCTGTGGGGTGATCTTCGCCTTGTATGCTTGTTGTTCTTAATGGTTAAAATCGTAGCACTGACGCCCCACGATTCGCTTTCTCAAGATCTTCTATACAGCCGCTGACAATTCTTGGCGTGACTGGTCCTTTCTCAATCCTTGCAGAAAACATCTACTCGCTCTGTGTTAACGATTTCAAGGTACTTTGAAGGACGTTACCAGCATGTCGATGAGATGATGCTGATTAGCTGCTGTCGTGAGTTTCAAATTGTAGATACCCTTCCTCCCATTCATGGCGTGGTCTCTACTCCACTCAGGCTGGATGCATTACGTCCTAGCGATGTTCAATGCTCACGACTGGACGATGCGTTACGTCACAACCTTCTCGACTGAGATTTTCTCGTTGCTGAACAGCATCATCTACTTTCACAAGGCTATACAGGAGCTGCAAAGAGCTCATGATAGTCTTTCATTCGCCGCGTTTCTATATGCCATCATCGGTGCAATCGGTACCTTTTTCGTGGCTGTATTCCTATCCACAGCGGAACAGTGGGCCCCGCTATTTCATCGGTACGTCAGGATCGGTCTTTCCGAGTATGCGGCTGCGATAGCAATCATTATCTTCATCGGGATGCCACATGTTGGACAGCTCGCCGATTTGGATCGCGATGATTTGCAAGTCAGCAACTCCTTTCGTCCAACCGATCCCAGCCGTACACAATTCTTCGTTCGGTTCTGGGAATTGCCTGTGGCCTGGATATTTGCTGCCCTCGTGCCTGGGACTATCATCACGACACTGTTCTTTTTCGACCACGAAGTAAGCAGTATCATATGCACGCAGAGACGCTACGGTACGAAGAAACCCGGAGGGTTTGCTCTTGATATCGTCTTGCTGGGCACTACGACAGGTCTTTGCGGAATTCTTGGCATTCCCCCAGCCAACGGATTGTTGCCACAGGCCCCACTTCATTCCGAGAGTCTGTTGCACGATGAGAAGGAGGAAATCCTCATCGACACGTCTAGCCCGAACAGTCCTGTTCAGTCGGGATCAGCCCCAGAAAAAGGTCCCATGAATCTTGACGCCACTAACAACATTGCGTCAGGTGATCATCAAGAGACGCAGACCGTCATCGTCAAAGCAGTCTACGAACAACGGTGGAGTGCGCTCCTGCACGCGGGCGGTATCTTGGCTTTTGTGAGCCCCCCGCTTATGCACGTGTTGGGTCTCACCCCGACCAGTGTATTGGCTGGGCTGTTCATGTTTATGGGTGAGCAGAGTCTCAGCGTAAAGTAAGCTTCCATTGCTGTTCCAGGCGATCCGTGATCACTCCTCGAGCAATGTCGCGACTGACCATCCATCCACCAGCCCTGTTTTGACTCGGACATTCTATCTGCTCACACCGTATTCGGAATTGCCCGCACTTCCTCCGCCTCTGAAGTCCTACTGGGCAATACATGCGTATACGCTGACACAGATAATCGTCACGGTCATCATATTCATTGTGACTCTAACAGTAGCTGGGCCGTGCTTTCCAGTAATCATCATAGCTCTTGTACCGATCCGGCTCAAAGTGATGAACAGGGTGTGGAGCCGCGAAACCTTGAGACATGTGGATCGTTGGGCCTGTCGCGAAGGCTGTCCGGAGGACGATGCAAATGCGTTGGAGGCTGAGGAAGTTTAGATATCGCCAATGGTGTATCGCGAAGCTACTTTCAGCGCAGCGGCCGCCGGCGATATGCCACGATCTGAATGTTCCGAAAGTGCAGGAACAAGCATCTCAGTTTTCCAGCTTGTTATATACCGAATGCAAGACGCAGTTCGCACCCTAGATTGACAGTTCTTGAGTGAAGATGGACTGCAGGGACTTTTTTGATTGGTTCGGGAAATTTGACCGGTTCAACCATCCTCGCTGTTCATTGGTGAGCTGTCGTGCTTGTTGCTCTCATCGTCTCTTTCCGGGGCGTGGCCATTTCGCAGGGCCCCTTCGTCTTCGCTGAGATGCCTGTCAGAGTCGCCATTGACCATTGTATCGCCATTGCGCCGATCTGCTTCCTCCTTGTCTCCGCCTTCTTCCGATTCTCTAACTCCGTCCTCGTCATCATCTTGATCCAGCATCCACTGGAGCGGGCTGATACGCTCATCCAGCCTGTCCTCGTCTTCAAGTTGACTTCTCGGCACCAGCTTCCACAGACTCGTGCCACAAACACGGTCTTTTGTGAGAAGATCATCCACGAAGCTGTCCATGTATGTGAGGCTCCAGCCATTGTTACCGCGGCGTCGCAGCTTTCTTTTGTCACTCAGAAAATCTTCCAGCCTCTTGTACACAGCCGTAGAGTCTTCGGACGTCAATCGAATGTAGAAGATTGCCAGTGCTCTCAAATACTTGAATTCCTCTCCCCCCTCGCGTAGGTATAGCTCGACAATCTCATCTTCCAAATCGAGTTGCAGCATCTTGAAGATCAAGCAAATGAAGGGTGACGGCCGGAGTCCGGAATTGTATGTACCCCCGACGTAGGAAAGGTCGACGGCTCGGTCACATAGAGTCGCCGCGTTCAATCCGAAGCACTGCTCTTTGAAGTACAAGGAATTAATAATGCGATTCCGTACACCCTCCTCGAGCAAGAGATATGGTGGAGCGCCGCGGATGAGATGGCCAGAGTATCCACCTCGATCGTCGAGAAATCGGTTTGCGTCCGCACGATGTGAGGCCATGACGACGGCTTTTAGCCTTGTTCTCGAGATCAGGCCAACATAAACCCCATCCGGAGCTCAGACCATCTCAGCGGTCTGTGAACTCGCACCAATAACGGTAATTGCACAGTTGCGCAGCGAAACTTTTATTCCAAGACTCGGGTTATGCGTTTATCGATAAGAGATATTCGCCGTGAACCGCGTGTGAGACATTATTAGATGAATAGGGCTGAGTAAACCCCAAGAGGGAAAGGCTCGTATTCTAGCTGTTACGCCTCTTGTGGGGTACGGAACTTCGTGCACGTGACACGTATGATCACATCGTTCTCGTGAGCTGCGGAGGTTTCCAGATAGCTGTGACTCAAGCGGAGAATGGTCTAGACCCGTCATTCTGAAATCGTAAGAGATCAACGTTTCGTCGTCGAAGGGAAGTGCGACCGGGTGGGTGGGCTGCACGTGTGCGCTGTAAGCGTTTTCCGTCTTGAAAGAGCTCTGCTTTTCGACTGGTCAAAATATCGGGGCAAGCAATTACCGCGGATACCGGCTAAGATGTAGCGAATTTCATTGGTTGACTAAACCGCGCTGGCAGAGGAGGGCGTTCTAGACTAATCTAACGAAGTTCGGGCCATCTTAAATCTCCAGATGCCAAATGCTAGTTCTGCCCCCATACCTGGGGTAACAAAGCCAATCTCCCCCATAATATTGCCCCATGCGGATTTTTGAAGGAAATCCTTCAATTCTGACTTTGTCATCACTGCGGCCAAAGTAATGATTCCCCACCCAAACATGTTGCCCGATGCCTATTTTGGTCTTTACCCTCGGGTATTGCTTTGAGTGCCCCATCGAGATATCACAGCGTTAATCTGTCGTTCGTGTATATAACGATGGCCACGCGCCGATGACACCTCGCGTGTACAAGTTGCTTAGTCCGCGCTTGACCCTGCTTTACGACGTTGAACCTTGTGAGGGTCCTGTTCACTCTTCTTGACACACCTCCGCAAAGGCTTGGAGCAAGATGGCAGACAAGGTTGACGTTGTCCACGACTCTTTCGGCCATGATCCGGAGAAAGTCAATAGTGACTCCTCCAAGGATGCTATCGGCGCTGATCTGGAGACGAAAGAATCCGCCAACTATACCGCCATAGAATGGACGTTCACGCGCGTAGTTGCTTTCATATCTCTGTGCTTAGCATACGTTGGTACGTGATTTGCAGCTGCATTATCTCAGCGGTGTTGATACTGACTTTCTCCTTGTTCCTTAGGCGCGCAGACTATTCTGTACTTTACCGGCGGGGCTCTGACCTTCATGGGTGTTAGCATGCACACAGATGTCCCCAACTGGCTGCTTACCGCCAACACGCTTGCTGTGGCAGCCGTCTGCCCGTTTGTCGGCTACATTACCGACTTGCTGGGCAGACGTTACGTATGCATTCTGGGCGCTCTGTTACTCGTGATCTCATCCGTTGTCGTCGCTACTGCCAACTCTCTTGGCGCTGGTGTTGCTGGAGAGGCGATCGGCGGTATTGGAGCTGGTATCTGCGAACTCACGGCTTTGGCAGGCGTGGCTGAGATCACTCCAGTCAAATGGCGTGGACTGTCTCTGGCCGTCGTCACCTTCTCGATCGTGCCATTCATGCCCTACCTCCTGTACATCATCGAATGTGAAGAACATGGCAGCTGGAGGTGGTCCTTCTTGATTGTCGGGTATGTTGCCCAGCCGACGCGTTCGTTAATATCAGATGCAGTATCATTGACCCAGAGAAAATAACAGAGCTTGGAATTTCCTGGCCTTTGTGGGTCTGGTCTTCTTCTACCACCCACCTCCTCGTCACTACGTGGACGGCCTCTCCAAAATGCAAATTCTGAAGGAGATCGACTGGATCGGTGCTTTCCTTTCTATCTCCGGAGTCACATTGTTCCTTGTCGGCCTTCAGGGTGGTGGCTATCAGTATCCTTGGACGAATGCCAAAGCTCTGGCTCCCTTGATCATCGGCATAATCTTGATTCTGATTTTCCCCATCTGGGAATGGAAGGGTCCCAAGGTGCCAATGGCCCCAGGCATTATCTTCAAAGGCCAAAGGGTCGTTGCCATTGCATACATTATTGTCTTCATTTCCGGTATGGTTCAAGTCCTAGACGCTACAATTGAAGGACAGCTGAGCTTTGGTACTGACACTTATTCTGAACATAGGCATGGTCTTCTACTCGGTGCTCGGGTTCTTCCCACTCATGTTGCAAGACGTTTATACCGCTTCAGGCGTTACTACCGGTGTCCGAGCTCTGGGCTACCCGATTGCTATTCTTGGAGGAGCCGTTATCGTCAACACACTGATCTCTTACACCAACGGCAACATCCGTGAGATGTTCTTTATCGCTTCTGCTTTCATGAGTAAGTCCCACAACTGGCACAGGCCATTATCCTATCAGGTTCTGTCTGACCTGACCGTTTGATAGCTGCATTTGCGGGTGCTCTGGCAGCATCGACACCCACCAACCCCACCTTCGCTGTCGCAATGGCTACGCTTAGCAGCATTGGTATCGGCGCTACGATCGTCCCGGCCTTGACGATTGCACTTTACGCCAGCCCTGATAGGTGGATCGGTACCACGGGGGCTCTGTCCCTCTCTGTGCGCTTCCTCGGAGGATCCGTCGGCAGTAAGTCATTGATGATCCAGATGAAATACATCCCCTCCCACTAAAAGAATACAGCGACTATCTTCTTCAACATCTTCGACACCAAGGAGAAGGCCTATCTGCCCAGCTACGTCGCTAAGTCTGTCTTGCCATTGGGGTTCCCTGAAGCTGGCTTGCCTGCACTGCTCGAGGCCATCTCTGCCCCTGTTAACCAAGCTCAGCTCGCGACCAAAGTCGTCGAGCAGTACATCACCAATTCCACCCAAGCTTTGGACATCCTTGAAAACGCTTCCATGTCGGCGAAATGGGCGCTGGTTGACAGTTTGAATTATGTGTGGTACGCGACTATTCCATTCGCCGCCTGCGCAATGATTGCATCTCTCTTCTTGCCAAACATCAAGAAGTACATGACCAATCGGGTTGCCGTCGATATCCATTAGGCCGGCCCCTTAGAAGGTGGAGGAGGGGCATTTGTTATGAAGCCCTTAATAATTGTTCTCACTTTGAATTTCAATACGTTCCAATTCAACTTTGATCGGTAAAACCTCGAGTGCCGTATACAAATTAAAATAAAGGGGACACTCGCCATTCGAGACTGTTGCCAATATTTGCACTTGATTATCAACCCACCAACCCCGTGCGACGACGATTCGAAGTCGCCGACGCGCTTGTTAGACTTTGACCCTTGCACTCGTTCTACCGTAGCACAGTGCTGGGCTTCCCTCTGGCTGGCCTGCTGCAACACAATTCTCGTTCGGGGAACGTCACGTCGTGATCGAGATGAGGGCCGAGTGATTCATTCGCGAGATCGCGGACGCGTTGCACTGACAATGGAGGTGCTTTCCATTTTCGTATGATCTGCTGGGCGAGCTTTCTCCATTGGGAGCGCTCGACGCATCAGGGTCCAAGGTTAAAGTCCGGGGAGGGAGGATCAACAGGCTGTCTCGGAGAGTTCCTCGTGGCTTATCAATACAGCGATAGACCTTGACTACCTTGTTTATCCTGTCCAATGAGACCAGTGCCAGTCCTTGCGATCGTCAGTGAAGCCCGCCCCTCCAGTACGGGTCGCGGAAGGCATATCTACGGAAGACGAAGCTCATGGTCGGTGGGGCAGCAGCCCGATGATCTCTCATGAGTGGCAGCAAGCTCTTTATACCGGGCTCCCGGTGTTCGGGGCTCGAAAGGTGATGTGTCTGTTTGTGATCAGCTTCAATCACATTGCTTAGACGCGCGGACATGGACCTGTCAGAAGTCAAACAAGTGGACGCTCAACATGTCGACGAAAGCCCCTTTGCGTCTATGGACTCAAGGAAGCTCAACGCTGTAGAGGCATCGCATGGCATAGAGACTACAGTCGTGCGACTCGAAGATGCGGATGAAGCACTAGGTTTCTTAGAGGAGCATCCCCATGCTGCTCTACTTGCGCAAGAGGGCAGGGCCATCCTTGATGATCCTGTCCGCGCAAAGAGATTGCTTCGAAAAGTCGACTGGACGATCACGCCGCTGCTAGCTGCCGTCTACTTCTTACAATTTCTCGACAAGACAACCTTTAACTACACTTCAGTGAGTGCTGCTATTGCCATACGTATTTTGCCGTTATAAAATGAGCTTACAGGAGTTCGTCCATCAGGTTATGGGTCTTCGCAAGGATACGCATCTGCACGGTCAAGAGTATTCCGATCTTGGAATGGCGTTCTACATTGGTGAGCATAGATGCAGCGAGATCCTAAAGTTGAACTGTTGTTGAATCTACCGATAGGCTTTCTTGTCGCAGAGTTTCCGACCCAATTCTTGGCTCAACATTTGTCACGACACAGCCTATACCTGGGTGTCAACGTGATCATCTGGGGCTTGGTACTGGGCTGCCATGCTGCATGCACTTCTTTTGGCGGTCTAATCAGCGTCAGAATTCTGCTCGGGATCTTCGAGAGCTGCGTGGCCCCGATTCTGGTGTACATCATCTCCGCTTGGTACAAGAAATCCGAGCAAGGTCGGCGAGTCTCTTGGTTCTACGTTTGCAACAGCCTGACACAGGTAGTCGGTGGTAGTGTTGCATATGGTGTGACCTTTACAACAGGGACATTCGCCAGCTGGAGGATTTTCTACCTGGTCATTGGAGGCTTGACCATGATTGTCGGTGTGATGGTTTGCATTTTTCTGCCAGATTCCCCGGTCCGCGCAAGTAGATTCACGGACGCCGAGAAAGTTGCAGTCTTGTTGCGCGTCAAGGACAATCAGAGGTACGCTCACCTTCGTGATGCCTTGTGTATTACCTGCAAGCTTTTCGGACACATGCTGATGTTTGATTTATCAGCGGAACGCAAAATCGCCAAATCAAAAGGTCGCAAATTGTAGAAGCCTTGAGTGATCTCCGAATCTGGCTCATCGTGCTACTGGTCATGCTCAGCTCCATTCCCAACGGAGGCCTTACAAATTTTTCCGCGATTCTGTTGACTTCTTTTGGCTATTCGAGCAGGGACGCACTGATTCTTTCAGTCCCTAGCGGCGCGGTCGGCGCAATCACAGTGCTGACCTGCGGCTGGCTCTCTGATTACTGGCAAGATCGCTCGCTGACCATGCTGATTTGCGTCATTCCGACGATCCTGGCCGCTGGCTTGATGATTGGTTTAGATCCCAATGGTGTTCCCATGAACAAACCAGGCTTGCTCGCTGCAAGTTTTCTGAGTGGCACGTTTGGAGCTGCATTGATGATTTTGCTCGCGTGGAACGCCTCCAATATCTCCGGCTTCTCGAAGAAGGTGACCGTCAACGCCTTGACTATGGTGGCGTTTTCCGTAGGCAACATCATCGGCGCGCAGACCTTCCAGCAGTCACAGGCGCCGGGCTACATCTCGGGAAAGATATCGATCCTGGCGACGCCTATCCGCCTTCTGCGTTGTTGTCGTGGCGCTGCGATTGTACAACGACGCGCTCAACAGACGGAACCGCAAAGCTCTAGAGAGCATGGACGAAAACGTCAAAGACGAGCTGCGGGACAAGATGGCGTTCGCAGACGAGACGGACCGGAAGAACGTGTTTTTCGTGTACACTCACTGAAAGGCTTCCATAGAGTATGTAGCCGTCTGTTTGTGTCGGCCGCGCGCATCCCGAAGCTTTTTAGTTGCATAGACGGCATTGGGCTCCGTCAAGGTCAAATCATATCCAAGCTGGTGCCGAAGCAACGCAGGCGTGGCGCTTGTAAGACGTCAGTCCATCAGCTGCAGTACATGAAGCTCACGATATTTGGAATCATGAAGGGAATCGCATATCACGAAGCATCTGTAGGGTTTCGCAGCTCAGAGGCCGCGCGACAAATTCAATGCACTTCGTGTTTGTCGTGAATCTGAAGGAGCTATGAATTCCGTCTGTCGAGACTTTGCTACTCTTCCGAGATCTCTGGGCCTCTTCTCGTGGCTCGGTCCTCGTCTCCGTCATCTGCATCGTCCCGATAAGGTCGCGCGGATCGTGACCGGGCCGCTGAAGCATCGGCTTCATCCTGCTCGCTCTGCCTCCTGCGGCGATCAACGTACTCGTCGTACTCAGTATGCTCTTCGGTGTGCAGGTAAATGCCAGGCCGGATAGCCCAGCTCAGCAGGAAAGCCAAGCCAAAGGCGCCAGCGAGCACGACCCAAATAGTTTGCGGGAACGTTTCGATGGTCTGATAAAATATTGCGTTGGTCACTGCAGGAGTGATGATCCTTGCTATGGCATGTAACAAGGCGCTTGCACCTAGTATTCCGCCAATACGATCATGCGGCACATGTTTCGTCAGTGCGGCTTGCAGGGTTGGTGAAGCAATACCTCCAATTGAGTTGATAGCTCCACTGACTGCAAACGCCGCCCCCGTTTTAGATGTCGAGAAGCCCAAGAAGCCGATGACATCACAGAGCGTGCCGAGTCTGATGACATACAGGTCGAAATTGTCCGCACCTTTTTGAGGCTCAGGTTTGCCGATGCTTGCTTGGCGTGGTCCTTTGACGAGCCGAGAGACGGTCGGCAGGATTATGAATAGAAATGTGATACGGACCAAGCTGACCATTGACACATATGCAGATTGGGTCGGTGGGTCCCATTTAAAAATTGCTCGTAAATAAAGACTGAAAATGCTCATCACGGCCATCGCGATCCCAAAGGAGACCGTGTCGACGGCAGCAATGATGATCAGATTCAGACGAAGAGCTCGCGACGATCCGGTTTCGGTGGGCCAGAAGAGCTTGAGTGGGGTGAAGAACTCAGTCAGGAGATTCAATTTATCGCGCCAACTCGCTGGACGCGAACGCAGACGTTGTTGCTGGTCAATGCTGTGTTTGTCTCTGGCAGCGAGTTGCCGTTTACGGCTGAGTGATTCCGGAACAACAAATGTAACAAAGGCAGCAAAGCAGATATGTGCTATGCAAGTCGCATAGAACACCGAAACTGTCGTACCCGTAGACCTCATGATGAGAGCGCCTAACAACGGGCCGATGGCGACGCC
The DNA here is from genome assembly GCA_037013595.1 of Dicorynia guianensis. NCBI lineage: Eukaryota > Viridiplantae > Streptophyta > Magnoliopsida > Fabales > Fabaceae > Dicorynia > Dicorynia guianensis. The sequence continues at coordinate 311,918 of JASUAB010000020.1, forward strand.
GCTGAAGAGACAGCCGTGGAAGAAAGCAAACGCAGAATTGCGCTGACTGGGCGGAGTGCAATCAGCGGCATATGCATTTGATAGTGCTAGGCAAGTCACGAACGACCCACAGAGGCCATCGATCAAGAAACCGAGCAAGATCCAGCGATAGTTAAAAGCATCTGGGAAAGTGCCTGCCAGTATGGTGAATATCTCGGCCAAGACAAGCCCCAAGGCTGTGATAGCCAGCATACGAGTACGGCCATATCGATCGGACAGTGTACCGAGCTTTGGGCTAACAAATGCAGCTGGAATGCCCGTTATTAAATTACAGGCGAGATTGAAAGCGGTGGTAATCTTTTCGATTTTTGGTTCCGAGCAGATGTCATTGTCCGTGTTATCGAAGGGAGACAGGTTTACGTTTTCAGATCGATAATAGTCTCGACATATTAGGTCATTAATGAGGTTGATTTTCGGCACGACGATGGCACCCCAGGCCATGGCGAAAAAGAAGAACGGGATGATGAGCCACCATATCTGAAGCGCATCCATATGTTAGGTCAGCGATTCAGATCAAGATTGACCCGCTGCAAAAGATTGGCACGTACAGTAGGTCTGCGGTGCCAAGGCAAGCCGATGAAGTCTGCCTGGCCCGGCCACTCATTGCGACCCAACTCGTCTATGTCTTCGGAGGTTGTGTGGTGTCGCGGTGCGTCTAAACGCTCAAGAAGAGGGGAGCGTTCGTTTGCGTCTTCATTTGGAGGGGAGACAAGTCTTCCTGCTGATATCGCGGTGGACTGCTCGCCATCGTTGACGTGGTCCTGATAGTTTGAAGGTTTGATACGAAGCTGCTCTGCAGCTTGAGAACCGCCATCGATAGAGCCTTCGCTGGTGGCCATATTTTTCAGATGAGGACCGGTTTGATGTAGAGATATACCGTAATGATCTAGAACGAATTCATCGACTGGTAGAGGGGTCGGCTATTCCGGAGTTGAGGCGAGACCGGAGAAAGTAATGCGAAGGTAAAGCTGCTGAGGAGCATGTACAGACAGACGTATCCCAAATGTGGAACGAACACAAGACTACAAGAACTGCTACAGGATTATCGGATGAGGAGGAGCGGACGAAAAGGTAGAGAGTCGGGACGAATTATAGACATTTGCTCTATCTCATATTCCTTGTACCTTTAGTCATACCCGTGGGTCAAGGCTTCCAGGTCTATTGATACAACAAGGAATCTTGGTAATCACGATGCGCGACCGCGCAGGCTTGCAGATTGGCAACGTAATTGACTTCGGATCAATATATAGTCCGCGATCCGAAACGGCTTATCGACCAAGCTTCTCGATTCACGGCCCCTCAGCTCACCCTATTATACGAACTGAGGTTCCAAGTCCGAGTTCGTGATTGAGCGTAATGATGAGTGCAGAGCTTATGTCGTACTGAATATCATCGAAGCTGCCTTCCAGGTAGTCGTAGGAATAGCGCATCAGATTCGCGTGATCGTAGTCCATGTAATCGGCCCGCTCACAGTCATTACGCAAGGGCAAAGTGTCAGCCTTACGAATTCCGAATTAAATGGGCGAGATTGTGGATCGCGATGTCTCGACTGCAGGCGGAGCGGTATCATGCCGGGCGGAGCGGAACGTAGTACGACCAGGTTCCGGAAGGCTGACCAGCATGTACAATTTTAGGCTTAGCTCCCGTAGCTAGCGTGACTATTCCAATGCTTCCATAGTCCGAGCTGCAAGGATTCAAAAGCTCCTGGTTGCTATAGATGCATCAATTTTGCTTCGAAATCAGCATTTCTTAATGCTACAGACTTGCCGGGATTACGCGAATACTTGCGAGCCATCCTATGTCCTTCTAAAACCTTTCTTATGTCCACCCAGAGCCGCCGGAGGTTGGAGATAATATGGCGCTTAAGTCCGAGAGTCGATCAACGACGAGTGTATAAGAAGTTGAGAAGTAGAACAAGGACACAGTATTGCATTGGAAAGTAAGGTAAGACAGTTAATTACTGAATGACAGGCCAATTTGCGATCATACACCCAAGATACACCAAAACCGCAATCGCAAGAAAAGAATGGCTTCTACTTCACCCACAATCTTCATCACTGGGGTCACTGCAGGACTGGGAATGTCCTTTGCGACTCTCGCTCTCAATCAGGGTGCGACCGTAATAGGGACACATCGTCCGACCAGTTCTCCAGATGCCCTTCTGAAGCTTGCGACAGCAGCAACAACACCCAACGGGTTTATTCCAGTCAAACTCGACCTTAGCGACGTCGACTCAATCCCAGAGGTTGCAGCTCGAGTCATCAGGGAACATGGGCCAATCGATATTCTCATCAACAATGCAGGTTATGCCTTGATGGGACCCCTGGAAGAGATTTCACACAAGGAAGCTCTTGCCCAGATGCTCGTCAACTACTTTGCTCCACTCGCGCTAATGCGAGCTTTCCTGCCTCACTTTCGCACTAGGAGGTCTGGCACCATTGTCAATCTCAGCTCAGTCGCTGGTCTTGACCCATTAGCAGCCAACGCGCTGTACTCGGCCAGCAAGTGTGCTCTGGAAGGATCGAGCGACACCCTTGCGCAGGAAGTCTCCCCGTTCGGGGTTCGGACTATCGTCGTGGAGCCAGGCGCGTTCCGGACGAGCTTTCTGAAGTCCAGCAGCTTCGTATTGGCTAAAGGTCGCAAAGAAGCATGGGCGTCCGACTATCACGGCGAGAACCCTGCGTCTGTCGTTGTCGAAAGGATGGAGGCTTACGACGGGAAGCAGCCCGGCGACCCCGACAAAGCGGCGCAACGGCTTTGGGAGATCCTCACTGGCACCGGTATGGGAGCGAGCCTAGCTGAAAAAGGCAAAGACGGCAAGCTGTTGAGAGTACTATTGGGTGCTGACAGCATTGGACGGATGCAAAATGGAATCAACGACCGAACAAAGGTCCTTGCGGATATGGGCGAAATCGCCAACAGCTGTGCTTTGTGAGACCCTAGCACGACTTGGTCATTCCAGAGATGACCTTATGACCTAAAGACCCAAGAAGGAGAATAAGCCTTCAGATATAGCCATCTCTCAAGCGGCTCTTCACTCGTTCAGGCCTCCGATCGAATTTTTCCGACTTTTCTCAGAACAAAATTGGAAATCCAATGCGTTACATTGCTGATGCATATATGCGTTCATACATTTCCTGGTTTGCACATTCTTTTGGTCTTGCATAGCGAAACTTGTATGCGTGATGCTTAGATTCATCCAATCCAACGTACATGCCAAGAGTTCTAATGTTTTGCATGCGATTTCATGCTTCATCCTTAGTCACAACTTCGTCCTCATGGCCAGCCATGTTGTCCCAGAAACTGTATTTGCTGAGCTCGGGTCCTTTCAGTATAAGCAAGAGTATTAAGCCGAAACCGAATATCTCGATGAAGGCTGAGATCCCCCAGACCCAGTTGGCCCCAACGGCTTGCACCCATGGCTCGTAGAAGAATTGGGGTGCGACGGCAAAAGCGATCCTCCAGGCGTTCAGGGCTGTGGCGGTTTCTTGCGAATAGTTTGAGAAATGCTCGATGATATAATTGACGGATGCAGGGACACTGGAGACGGCGGCAAAGACTATCAGGGCCTCACCAACCGCCATCAGAACCCAAGAGGTATGATAATAGACGGCAGAGCCAAACATGCCACAACCAATGGGTCCGAGAATAGCAGGAACCCAGGCAGGCTGCAGTCTAAACTCACTCTTCCAGACGCCGCCGTTTCTCTTCTGAAGGAGTAAAGGTAACCGATCGTTCACCAAGATACCGTAGGCTACTCCGAGCAAAGCGCCTATCCAGGCACAGAAATAGAAATTGGATGTGGCCTGCGGAGAAAATCCAAATCCTTGCAAGCCTTGAGCGGGTGCGTAAGGCTCTTGGAGAATGACCGGAATCTGCACTCCAGCCATGATGAACCAGGCAAAGAAGATTAGAGAATATGCGCCAGCGCAGACCGTGATTGGACTGAAGCCTATGGCAAACGTTGCAACCATTGAACGGCCCTATGTATATCATGGTCAGTCATCGTCTTTCAAAATCTTTGCTTTGCCAATCACCGTGTGCTCCAAACACCGCAACATGGTCAGGAGTCACTCACGATGTTTCCAGCTTTGATTGGCGGTACCACCTTAGTACCAAAGAAATACAGCGCGACACGTCTACCTAGCCAAGATTCTGGAAGTGGTTGCCGAGCCAGTGGCATCTGATTTCTGCGGTCCCATGCGGTCTCATCCCCGAATATGAAGAACAGCAAAGCGGCAACGCCATTGCCTGCAGTTGCCCACCAAAAGCAGATAGGCCACGTGGTGTATTCTGAAGTGCAGTGCGATTGTCAGTAACGAGAACTCTGTCGTGTGGGTGATGGGGACTATGATTGTCTGTACATACGAACAATCCAACCTGAAAAGGACGGTCCGGCAAGTGTTGCGATCATGTAGACGGTAGAATAGATCGCAAAAGCTCTTCCGCGCTGGTGCAGAAAAAATATGTCTGCAATTACACCGCTAATGAATACCTGCACGGTGCTTGTAAACAAACCTGCGACAGCTCTGGATGCCATAAAGGATGGATATCCGTTTGGGCCAGTGCTCAGCGCGGACCAGATGGAGGTGAGCACGACAGCGATACAGCTCCAGAAGTTACACGACATGACACCGAAGACTCGGACCAGTGGCACGAGGAGGATCGGACCAACGACAATACCAGCAAGAACACAAGACACCTGTAGCATCTAGTTAGTTATGCACGCCGCAGCCAACAATAGACAAGGCCTTGACTTACTGAATATGTTGCTTGAGTGGAAGTTACCCCCCAGTTCTTAGCTTGATCAGGAGTAGCCAGAACGTTGGCGACAGCTGACGCGATGCCAGTGAATGTGCCAAACAGCATGATGAAGAAGATGGTGCATTTCTTCCTCATCGACCAATTCTGGCGAGAGCTTTCAACTTCAGCAAACGGTTTTCAGAATTCATCATTGAGGAGGTGTATGACAACTGACCAGTGGATCACGAGGGTCGTCACTTGGCTGAGGCGATAGAACGATGCCGCTAGCGGTCGTTTTCGGCTTTACATGATTGGGACCTCCGACGCCAGCCTGACTGGCCAAATAGGAAGGGGAGTTTTCTTCGTGTTCTACACCATTTTCAAGGCCTTGCTTCTCCTCACCGATTGATCGTTGGTCTGCCATGATCACTAGCTACACTGTCTGGATCGGAATTGCCAGCGAAGAAAAGCAAAACGTCAGTCAAATCCCAGTAGAGGATAGGAACGAGCGAGGACAGAACGAAACGTGGGAATCACGCGCAGCACGTTCACCAATAGATACATCGCCAATGTAAGGGTCTGCATGAGATCTGCACACAAATACCCGCGGGTAATGTTGAAGGCGGGGAAAAGAAGCGAAACGCGAGTGCGTTGACGGTCACGCCCGGGTGTTACAATTGAAACGGGGGGCCGGGTCTGAGGAGCGGATCAAGGATTATGAACAGAGTGCGTCGCGTGGAGCCGCAAGACCCGGACCACTGTTACGTATGTTGCAGGTATTAGCATGGGAGCTGGTGCAATACCGAAAACGGCACGTCAAACGTCGCTAGTACCGAAGTTGAAAGCCATCTCCGATGACTTTAATCAAAAGAGGGCCCCAGTAACCGCGCCACTAACCGCCCGCCCCCGAAGGCGGGTCGACGATTGAAGCTTACCTAATAAGCGTAAGTTCATTCTGGGGATCTGATCACCCCTTCCAAGCAACTGCCACGCCATGTCTAATCGCACGAGACGACGCCAAAAGATGTATTCAGATGAATTTTCGATTTTGCATTTCGAGGCCAAGTCTCAGCCTCTATCCTGGACCTTCACTAGACGATAGCTTGCTCTATTACCTATGGAAAAAGGTCCAATGTCAGGTCATACCGGCCAAGCATGGAACGCCCGTCAACTCCCATTCGTGAATTCAGACAGATTTACAAGGCCCCCAAAATTTCGCAAAGCCTTGTGAGTAGAAACGTCTCGGGATCATTTATGTTGTTTCTTGGCCGTGCCGATGTGAGTTTCTTGGACCTAAACGAAGGGGTACGTTAGCGTAGTACGTTGCTTGAACGGATCGAACCAGGAAGATGAAGCACGAACCTTATTGGCGAACTTCAAGCTTGAAAGTGTCTCAGAGAGATGCGCTTTAAGCGGACTGACCATGACGAACATGAGAGTTTTACTGTTTCCACCGAGCGAGTTCTGGAGAAGATAGGTCAATTTGCTGTTCCTGTATGGGATGTGATCCGTCTTCTTCTTGGATGCAAGCGCGCCAATGACATCTCCAATCGCGCTCAGGCTTTTATTTATATTCTGAGTCTCTTTTAATCTGTCTCCAGTCGCCTGGCTTTGTGCTAGTCGTTCGCTTCCAGCAAGATCGACCAGATTCAGGGTACCTGTGGAAGACTCGCCGGTGATCTTGTTGGTACCGAAGAGCGACAGCATGAAAACAGAATGAGATCGCGATGAACGCTCGTTCGCTTTGGTCGCCGCTACGCTCCTATTTGAGGTAGCTCGTTGAAGCAACGACGCGACCGTGTCGACCGAATCCAAGTTGACGCAGTTGACATCGGTAACTGTGGTCCTTCCCTGTGCATCATGGTGGATTTCGTGCTTTTTCTTGTCAAGGTCTGCTGCATTTCCCAACAGGTCGTTGATGTTCTCATTGTAAACCTCCACAAACGATCCTGTCATGACATACGACCAGCCTTTTTCTTCCAGGTCCCTGGCGGTGCTGTAGATTTGATTGACAGCAAGAGGAATCATTCCGTCGGCCGAAGACATTGTATGCGTTTTGCCAGATCCCGTTTGACCATAACAGAAAATGCATACATTGTATCCGTCCAGTGCACTTTGCACCAACTGACTTATTTCCTCGAAAATCTCAGGGTTATCTGATGCCGGTCCAAAGACACGGTCAAAAGCGAAGGGGTATCTTTCGGCTGATATCTTTCCTGTAGCACTCTCCCTTGTTGGACCGAGCACCAGCATTTCCTTTTTGTCGTGAGACTCATCAGGAAATGAGATCTTTGCGTGATCTTCCACAGCCGCATCCAGCGGAGGCCGGACTCGGCAGAAGACCCGGATATTGCCCTTGAGTTCTTGAACTTGGTTGTGAAGTTTACGTCTCAAGGTCTCTTCGACCCTGAGCTTCTCCTGCGCGATTCTTTCGGCCTCGATTGCTTCGTTCATTCGTCGATTGAGATCTGCAAAAGCCTGGCTCTGTGCTTGACTGTCTGACTCGAGGAACTCGGCTTTTGCTTGCATTGATTTGAAAGATGCTTCGAGTTCCGAAGCGCGCGTGCTCGAATCCGCCAACCTGGCTCTCAACGCTTCGCTGATGGCTCGTTCGCTGTCGATGTTCGCTTGCAGGAGTTGAAGCTCTCTCTGGCGGGTTTGAGCCTCCTGTTTCTTGACTCCCGCATCGAGTTCTGCATTTTGTTTTTGAGCATTCAGCTGACTGTGAAGATCTTGCATCTGTCGCTTGTTGTGGTTCCTTTCTTCCTCAAGCTCCTCTTTCAATCGCTTCTCCAGAGTGTAGATTTCAGTGGAATGTATCCGAGTCAAATTATCGACTTCATCATTAGCCCTTCTTCGCGCCGCGTCTTCGTCGTGCTTGCATGTTTCCTTCAGCTCGTTTAGCGTTCTTCTGTGCTGGTCGTGCAGATCCTCCATTTCGTTTCTGTGCTTCCTGTGTAAGTCATCGAGCTCGAGCATGTAAGATCGCGTCCGATCTTCGAGCTCTACAGTTATCGAATTGAGCTTCGCACGGGCCTGCTCAAGTTCAACGTAGAGGTTTGAGTTAGTTTCCCGTAATTCTGAATAACTCTCCTCCAATTCATTTACTGCGCGCAGTTGTGTGAGTAAGAGTCCAGCAAATCAAGAATTTTAATCACCATGTACTTACTTCTCTTCTTGTATGAGTCAGTCAAGGTGGGGAAGGCCGAAGCCGTCGATTCAATTTGGTCTCTCAGAGCACCAAAGATCTTTTCCATACCATCGAATCTACCTTGCGTGTCCCACGCTGTGACAGTGTTAGATTTCTTGATCAAAAAGGGTTTGCGCTGCGTCTTGACAGGAGATACAGAATTCGGCCGAGAAAGGCCTGTGATAAGGGAAGGGACATTACGGGTAACAGTGAGGGATGCATGAGGCGGAGCAGACACCGCAGGCTTGGGGATCTTCGATGGGGTGCTGGGAACTGTCTCCATTGTTGGCGGTTGGAATGTGTTGTTCGTCACTCGAGGCCTTGTTGGTTTGATGTACAAGCCGGCCATCCTTGTCGAAATGGACGCTTCCCTTGCACTTTCATTCTGAGACTGTCCCATCATCCCATTTCGGACCATCCTCGATTGGGGCGGCTCATTACGGCAAGGAGCAAAGGGATCCGGCCAAGAGCCGTTGGGAAAGGATTGAGTCATACCATTCTGCCTATTGGCAGGATTGTCTCTCTCAGCAGGCAATATACTTGCCACTATATCTCCTCGTCGCAAACTCGCTGCTCCATAGCGATTATAAGTCGTGCTTGACATCGATTTGCTGAAAGTGTGCGAGGAAGGAGGTCGGATACCGGAAAAATGAGGTGTTGGAGGATGCTGTGGAGGAGGCTCGGGACATGGAGCCAAAGCCAGCCCCGAGCCTAGAGGACGATGTCGCGGAGCTCATCGAAGCGTTTCTGGCGGCAGGCATTGTGGTAGGCCTTACCGGGTTCAATGCGCGGTAGACAGAGGAGGCTGGATTTGGAGCTGAAGGATTTGAATTAGGTATTTCTCCGGCGCGATCTTTTAGAGTCTTTCTCTTAGGCTCAGGCTGGGCCTCAGGTGCTGCGGCAGACGATTTTGTCAGCTGGGGTGATTCTCTGAGAGCAAAGAGCGGTTCGCGCGACTCACGGCCATTCATCCTGTGTTTCGCGTTCTGATTATATTGTGGTATTGCAGTGGGGGCACGAACATTCTTCTCCGCGTCCTTCATCTCTTGCAAACGGGGAAGCCTTGAACCACCAATTTCTCGCCGCCATGACGGGCTCTGCGCGACCTGCTGCCGTTCAAAAGTCTCAGTGAGTAGCCAGCATCACAGTCGAAGGATTGGGACATGCCATACCTCGTTCTCGGTATCCGCGTAGTCCATAGCATTCCAAAACGATGGAGTGGGAATATCCGGACAAGTTTAATGGCGCGTGAAATGTGCCAGACACCACGATGACATCCAGGCCATAGCATTCGTATCGACAAATACAGTAGCGTGCATGGCGGGCATTGGCGGGAGGTTCTCATGTGATTTAGCTATGGACCTGACCCAGAGCTAAAACTAGTCCGCTTTCGGAAATTTGTAAACATTCGTCTGGCTCACTCAAAACAGACGTCCAGCGCAGCGGGCCGCGATCACGTGCCGACGAAGCGACCGGCAGGAAGTCATAATCAACACTTGATAAAAACAACCAATACGGTCGTCATGCGATTCGTTGTTTAGAAGTCGTGTAATCAGCAGTGATCATTTATGACGCTATAGGAAAGGGTATCAATTCTATCTTTATACGCTAAACAAAACTGACCTCCCCGTCCAAAAGACTCGCTCTGATATGCATCATTGCTGCCAATTCAAGGACAAACGCTTGTAGGATGACGACGTTCGTCAGTACATGATTGAAGGTAGCCTCACGCATCTCCCCTTGCTGTGACTCGGAGGTTCGATCTGAAGCTGCCCCGTCTTCACCAGATTGCGAATGAAGCTCTGGGTTGACGGGAAATCGGATCTTGCGTTCAAATATTTCATCCTCTTCGGGTTGAATATCCACAGACTTCTTCACCGGAGACATAGCTGAGCTGTCGAATCCTGGATCTGAAGGCAAAGGCGAAGTCGGAGCTAAGTTCTTCGGTCTTTTGGATGGAGATGTTGATTGTGAACGCAAATGCTTGGATGCACTGGCGCTGCCGCCTGTAATAGCCTTTGGGGCAGGGGGCGGTGGTGTCGCCAAAACTGGAGATGCCTTCGACAAGCTCGCTGTTTTGCGGTGACCGGCGATTACGTTCATTGATCGGCCCCTCACAAAATCCGCAGGATTGTCTTCCGCTAATGGCGTCCCTCGTCTCGTGGGCGTCGCCGGAGGGCCTCGTCCCCGCGACGAATCGCGAGATGGCGGAGCTGAGAAGCGTGGGCTAGCCACTATGGGAGCAGCGGCTTTGATTTCATTTTCGATTTCGTCCGCACCAGCGAACGCCCGCTTACGCCCAGCGATAAAGTGATCCATCTCTGGAACATCGGCGCGAAGTTTATCAACTTGCTGCTGAAGCTGTTTGAGGATCTGAAAAATGCTAGGAGCCGATTGTACAGCCATCCCAACAGAGTTGCAGCGAGATCGGAACTCAGCAACCCGTTCGTCTTCTGTCATGCTTTCATCATCTTCACCCTCATTGTCACCCTGCGTTTCGTCATTGGCACCAAGCCGATCCTCGCCATAGCCAAAATCGTTCGGTTCATCTTGACGTTTGATATTCGGTCGCACTTGACCGCTAGAATGCTCATATTTTGCAGGATCAAAAGCAAGCCAGCCTTCCAGCGATGTGTAGGGACAAGAAGCGAGGTGGGCGAAAACACTCGTGAGGCCCAAATTCGTCTCGATATCGTTTGTGAGGAACGTCTTCAAAAGTTGAAGTAGAGCCTGAAGAACCGAGTCATCCGACAGTAGGGAATGCGGATAGATGTTTTTTCGCACTGTTGTTGCTGCTCAGAATAAGGCTTCGCCCGACGCCGTCATCAACGCCCACATTTGGATGTACACTCGAACAGTCGTGAACTTCGATAAGACCCAGTACATCCTTCAAGCAGTCGTCGTAAGACTCATCGAGACCCTCAGGGCCAGCTATCGAGTCTGCAATGCTTATATAGAGTCGCACCTCTGTCGACATGGCTCCGAACTGCCGCTCAGCCGATACGGAACGAAAAGTCGAGGTCCTAACCAGCGTGGACAGTGCATGCCGGTGGTGTTTGCTTTGAATCACGGTGATCAATCTTAGTGCCGCTGTGACTGTTTCAGCATTAACAGACTGAACGCCAGCAAGTATAAGATCGACCAAATTGAAGAAAGATGGATTCAGGGTATCAGACGTGCTGCCATCAATCTGGGTCATCGACAGAAGGGATTGTTTGCGTTTCTCAGCCAGTGGCGAGCCTGAAGTACCTGGTCGAGAGGCAAGAGGATCGGTTAAAGCAAGTAGATAATGAAGGATGAGATGTATGAGGTCTGGATGGGTCAAAGAGTCGAGGATGCGCCAGAGGTACGTCAAAACCGCGACTGAGGAGCCGCCATCTATATCCGACGATTCCAATAATGAAGGATATCTGAACGGGCTGTTAGGGTATCTGATTCGCATGCGGAATGCATCGAGGACCTACAGAATCTGCTGAAGGAAGAAAACTTGAAAATGGTCGACGAGAGTCTGCTTGATTTCTCTAGACCTGCAATGCTCCAGAATATCTTGCCAGAATACCAAGTTTGACAAAAAAGACGATAAGCGGGTCTGCAAGTCGTCTGAGTAGAAGCTTTCGACTTCATCGTTAAAAGGCGTAGATGTCTGAGGCTTGTAGTCTGAAAGACCCAGCACGAGGGGCAGGTTTGGCTGTGGATGAATGATTGACAGTTTTCTGCTGAGCTGACTGTAGAGTGCACCTAAGCCACTAGCCATCATGGTTGGCAAGTCGCTGTCAACAAGCCACTCTTCCAGTTCCGGATTGTTGGACGCAGACTCGAAGATATAGAGGAGACCAGTGCGCGCGAAATCTCCAGCTCTTCCCTCGTGGTAGACATGACTGGCGAATTGACGGCCAAGTGGAAAGGTCCTTTTGGATGTAGGGGCCAAATCTGAAGCTTCTGCTGCCCCTTCTCTTGATGGCGCTCGATCGCTGTCTGGCGTGAACCAGACAGGGAGGAGATCCGGCTCGAGCCGTATCTTTGCGGCAATATCGAAGGTGAGCTCTAAGATTTCACCAAGTATCTGAGAGCCTACATCGATGCCCGAGTCGCCTATTACACCGTCCACGAAGGTCATCAGAGTCTCGGCGAAACGTTCATTTCCAAGTAAACTTTCCTCATCGCTGTCGATGAGAGCATTGAACCATCCCACAGCTTCACGCACAACATCCTCATTTCTTAGAGACAGGGCAATCTGTGAGACGGTAATGTAGATTTGTGAGGACGCAGCGAAAGAGACACAGAGATGCGGCCCAGCGGCTCTAGAGTCATCATGGAGGATATTGGTGAGTCGTTGGAGGCTGGCTCTAATGAGTTCAACGGCGGTAGGGTTTCTTTTGTTGGATGATAGGCGATGCCATGCTTGCTAATGTCGCCGTCTGGTCAATGCGACTGGCCGCGAGTTCCAAGAAATAGTACAGTAGCTTACAAGAGCCTGGCTGTAGGTTCTTTTGAACCTCGCAAGCCGCTGCTGTGGATTGTTGGCCGGGACTTTGCGACCTGGCGAAGCAGTGACGCCGCCTATTAGTCGGGACAGCTAATACGATATATGTCAATGGTGAGTCAGGTCATATTTGCCGGCACAGGTAGACGCACGAAGTCCATGTGCTCCACAAGCACATTGCGACTGATCTCCCAACGTCGAAGCGTAGACAATGGGCGAAGATGCAGTGTTAATGCTACCCAAAAACAATGGTTGTAGAGGAGCTATTTAAAAAGCTAACCCTAATTTCCGAACCCCTAGCCAGACACTCGACGTCTTGGGACGACATCATTATTGCAAGTTAGACAGTATAATTGGACCTGCGATGAAGATCCGCACTGACATTAACCATGAAAGTGTATGCAGGCGATGCCGCAAATAGAGACATGTATCATATCGACTTTCAACGAGATGTGAATGACGACTCATCTAGCGGAAAGGCACTCAGTGCCTTTCGCGCATAACTCCATTTCTAGTTTTGCAAATGTGATGCAGTCTGGGCACTCTATACATTTGATGCATAGATCTGGCGCTGAGCTACTTCGCTTCGGATTGCTCGACCTTGGTTGCGTGGTCGGCAAGGGCGTTGCTCGGCGTTTCGACACGTCTTTCAGGTATCGAGTCCCCGGAAGCTGGTTGTGAGGTGTCGAGACTGGTTTGAACCTTCTTGATAAAACGCGCTGGATTGCCAGCCACCACGTTGAAAGCCGGAACGTCCTTGGTCACCACACTACCAGCGCCGACGACTGCACCCTTACCAATGCGAACACCCGGTAATATCGTAGTATTGCCACCTATCCAAACATCCTCATCAATCCAGATGGGCTTGCCTAGCTCCGGGCCTTCGGTGCCGTTGCGGAGGACGGGATCGAGTGGATGGGAAGCGCAGTAGACATGGCAGGACGGCCCAATCAATGTCCTGGCCCCCACGTTGATCTCGCATTGATCCAGAAACGTGCAACCAGCGTTGACATAAGAGCCAGGCGCGAATTTGAGATTATAGCCGTAGTCACAAAAAATAGGCGGGTCAAGCCAAGGATCAGTGTGGATGAACTGGTCCTCATCAGCTTGCGCATCGGGCAACTCCGGTGGTAGCGGCCTGGTATCTTGGATGAGGCTGGGATTTTGGAAGCCATTCATTAGCTTCTCGAGTTACCTCCTGGTAGGCCAATGGAACATTCGCCTACTCTCGAAACAGCTTGACTCTGATACGACGGGTCGAGTCTTGACAGTTATTCAAGGCATTCTTAGCCTCTACACAGCGATAGCGTTCCTGCAAAAGCTCTGGATCAAAGGCGTGATACAGATCGCCTCTCAACATGCGTTGTTTGTTCTCGGATATAGACATGTTGTGGGATTTGGTTTTCGAAAATCAGTGACGGGCGACAGCGGATCGAGCGAGGGTGCGCTCGTAGGATGTGACCCAGCAATTGACTCTCAAAAGGTTTTGCGGCACTTGCGATGGCCCACGGTGTTTGTGCCGTAAAACTGTTGTTGAAGTATATCTCCTCTTCAGGCGATGCTGACCTCTCAGCGGTGTGTACGAGATGTCAAACGAAGTGCCGGTTCAAAGTATGGCTGCCGTGTGAGGTCCTCAAGCTTCTTATACGGCTCTTGAAAAGAGGTTAGCATGCCCAACAATTATTTCATAAATCATACAGCACATCTACATACACGTGATCAGCCGCTTTCGAATGCTTACCTATAGCCAAACTTGATTACTCTTCATTACGCTTATCATCGTGCGACCTTAAATTCGAAGGAGGCAACTGGGGGGATGGCGGGAGAGACGGGTCAGGCCGAGACAGCAAACGGCTTCATTCATTGATCGAGCCGATGACATAATTACTGTGCCTTGCGATCCGCCTGGCTGCCTGACACGCTTCATCGATAAGGCGCCCATAAATTTGTGAAGACCTGGCGCAGTTGGGCTTCGAACTGGACAAGGAAGGGGCGTTCGCTGCATTAGACTGATGATGGCAACCATGAACGGACACGGAGAGGCCCATGCCCCAGCCATCAGCTGGCCAGTCGGAAGACCTCAAAGCTCGTCTTCTCATTCGCCGTCTTCATCAGAGGATATCACAGACTCTCAACAAACCCGATATGGACATATCAACAGACTCGATGCGTCTAAAATCAATCCAAATGGCACCACACCGTTTCCTTTGCAAGCCGTCTATCGAGATCTCCTCCCTGGCCAGGACAAATCTCTGCGGGGCATCGCTGGACGCTCCTTCGCCCTTGGCGCGTCTCTCTCATCCGGCGCCATTGTTACTGTCTATTTGCTTTCCCTGAATCAACCGACATGGAGGGCTAGCCTTTTCATGGGTTTACTTTCTCTTTTCCATTTTCTGGAGTACTACTGTACGGCTGCCTACAACACTCGCCTCGCTGACACGACCGCTTTCCTTCTCTCTCAAAATGGTCGAGCATACAATATTGCCCACTCAGCAGCATTCACTGAATGTGTTATCACCAGCGTGTTCTTTCCAAGCTGGCAAATGTCCATAAGTAATCCGGCAACCATCGCATTGGGTTTGGGCATGATATTCATTGGTCAAATGACTCGATCCGTGGCGATGGCGCACGCAGGCTCCAACTTCAATCATACCGTACAGACACGAAAAGCTAGCGGACACCAACTAGTCACCGACGGGATCTACCATTATCTGAGGCACCCCTCATACTTCGGGTTTTTCTGGTGGGGACTCGGTACCCAGCTCGTACTTGGAAATGCTGTGTGTTTCGCTGCATATGCGGTGACCCTTTGGAGATTCTTCAGTAAGAGAATTAGGAAAGAGGAAGAGTACCTCGTCGAGTTTTTTGGTGAAGAGTATGAACTCTACCGAAAGAGAACACCTATCGGCATACCTCTCATCCCTTGAGGTGTTGCACGACCTTTGGTCAAATTCTTCGGAGGAGTTTTCTCAAACAAATTAACAGACTACCAGGAGACGCTTCGGAGGATTGGTATTGGGTGCTTTCACGCTTACGATCGGTGCATGGGGAAAAGACGCGCGAGCTAACCTAAAACTTCAAAGCAAGCAACAACAGCTGCTTAGGACGGTATAGTTTCTCGGGGGAATACACTCGCTCTACGGATGAGCCTTTCCAATTCTCCAAACTTCCTCTTGATTGTCAATTGAGAATAAGAATCTCGTATTGACACGAACGCCGGAGACGAAGGAGGCGATTCTTAGTGTAAGAATACTTTTGACAGAGCGAATGGCGAAGAGCTACGCATAAAGTTCAAAATTGGGTAGATCCAGTGGCCTTTTTCTTTCTTGCGACTGCCAGCGTAGATTCGTGGCTGGGATCACCAAGTATCAAAGGATGATCGGACTCTTTGCAAGACATATCTGTAAACCCGTGCAGGTGCCTACAGGCATGTCGCCCTGGGCACGTGCCCACGTTTCTGCACTTGTCGTTTGGCTTTTTGCCGATGCAAATGCAACCTTCCCTCATTTGAAGCGATCTTGCACATTGTCCAAACACTCGTGATTGCGCTGCGCTGGCTGCGCTGCTCTAGCTACGCTCCACGCTGCTGCTGCGTCTCTCGTACAGCAGCCCCTCGCCCTCGGCGCCGCGCCCGCTCTGCTCCTCCCGCAGCCGGCTCCGGCTCTGGGCCTCCTGCGCGGGGCCGGCCAGGGGCAGCTTCGAGAAGGGCCTGGCCGAGGAGCTCTCCAGGTCCGCGCCCTCGAGGAGGAGCCAGGCGTCCTTCTTGGTGAGCAGGCCCTTGAGGGCACCGCGGTCGACGAACAGGATGTAGCGCAGGCCCAGCTTCAGGAACATGTCGACCGCCAGCTGCAGGTTGCTGTTGACCGACAGCGTCAGCGGAGTCCGGTCCATCCAGGGCCTAAGGTCCAAGCTGCCACGCGGGTCGGCGGCCGCGACGTGCGTGAAGAAGGCTTCCGCCCTGGGGGCCCAGGCCGCACGTATCCCGGCCGTACTCCAATGCGTACGACAGCTCGATCCGAGAGATATAGCCCAACAGGATTGGGTTCGCTTGAGACAGAACCACTGGAAACCCCCTGAATCTATAGTTTCGCAGCAGTAGCTGCAGCGACTCGATACTGTGACCCGCAGCAGCCAGCATGACCAGGTCACTGATTGGAGTCATCGCCTGCGTTGCTGGGACATCTGGCGTGGCAGCATTCGAGGTGCTGGCTGCGTCTGTCTCGCGGTTTCCGAGGTACGGGAATCCTTCGAATTGGATCCATGATTCGTAGATACCGCGCGGGGTGATAGCATCGCCAACCCACTTTGAGATCAGAACTGAAATCATGATCGGTAGTACATAAGTCAAAGCGCCCGTGAGCTCGAACATGATGACAACGATGGAAACCGTGATTCTCGTTGCGCCGGCGAGTGCCGCGGCCGCGCCAATGATAGCATATGTGCCGGCTGTTACGCACTCTGCGTCTGGTTCACAAGTAGCGAAAATGAAAGCCCCTGGCCATGTCGTCTGCCAGGTCCTCATGATCAAGCCAAAGGCTCTTCCATACAAGGCACCGACAGCAAGAGATGGAAGGATTATGCCCGCTGGTATGTACAGTCCAAAGGTGAGGGAAGTGAGCAAAAAGCCCAAGACAGAGGCTGCAAGCAGCGAAGAAATGATAGCTGGCACTGGGGCCCTGCCGCAGAGGCCCAGTCCTTCGTCGATGACGTCCCGGCATTCGGCGAACAACGTGGCGACGAGCTCAGTCGATTGAGCTCGCATGAACTTGTTTGGGTAGTTCACCAGAGCGCTGATTAGAGCTACTACTGCAACCGCGAGGACAGGAGAAGCGGATAAGGATGAGTTGAAAAATGGAGATTTCGTCCGCCTGCGCCAAGCCGCAATACGCATGTTCAATTTGATGAACAAACCTCCGTAAATTCCTCCAGCGATGCCCAACAGAGCGAATGGCCCCAGCTCAAAAGCGTGCCAGCCGGTAGTGTAGGTGACTTGGTATAGAACGAGCTTGTCCGTCCGGAAAGGATTCACTACTTTCACTGTCCCTGCAGCGATCATAGCGCAGACGAACGATTGCCACATCGTAGTATCTGGAAAGTAATAGGAGAGCGACTAGTGCCTGTTAGCTGTTCGAAATCTATGATGCCGACTGGGGATTCGTTCTGATTTACCTCTAGACTGAATAATACACCCCCGACTGGCGCGCCGAAAGCTACTGAAATTCCCGCCGCGGCCGCCGCAGAAAAGACTTCACGTTTGCGAGCTTCGTTATTCTTCAAATTCGGAAACAAGCGAAGAAATAGATGAGCACAACAGCACGCCACGTGAACTAATGGCCCTTCTTTTCCCAGCCAAAGACCAGATGCCACTGACAAGCACTAAAAGCGGTTAGCATCTTACGGATCTGAGGTGTCTCAAGCAGATCCATCGGACTTACCAAGCCTATGCACTTGATGAGCAGCGTCGATCTATTGAAGAAGTCGCGAAGAACATAGCCTTCTAGCACCGTTTTGATCTCCGGAATACCACTTTGCTTTGCGTAGGACGCATATCGGGTAACAAGGAAACTCGCGCAAGTCGCAAAGAGAACCTGCCCAAAATCAGCGATTGGAACGAGAATTCGAGGTCTTCCAGCTGGTTCAACCTTACTGAAGATAATACAAAGAAGAGAAAGTTCAATATCCAAGCGCCACCAGCGTTGCCAACCCCCATGGCCTTGGACCAAGATACCCAGCCCGAGCATTGATCATAAGCTTGGTCAACGTGTGTCAGTTCCGAGTACCAAGAGCATCAAACAAGAGAGAAATGTGTACCCACAATCAAGACCCCAGCAACAAAATATCCTGTTGAGATAGAATGCGCCACCTGTCTCACCAGTTTTGCAATGTCCAGTCTTAATATCGCCGAGCCAGTCACTAGCGATGTCGATAAACGCAGCAAGCAGGCCAGTCAGGACACCGGTGAAAATTAAAACCCACCAGATCTGGCTCGCATCCGCTATTTGCTTCAAGGGTCCAACGAGGCCTGTCGCTGATGAATACAACGCGCGCAGTCTCTGGCGCTCTTTCGTATATTCAAAGATCCAGTCAATCGAGGTCAGATTTTCGTAGCCCACACGGCGACCGATTCCGATTGGATTCCAGTCGACGTCCCCGCTTATATGGCCTATATCTACTTCAGCATCAGAGTCACGAAGATTGGTGGGCTTTCTCGAGTTTTCAAGCTTGGCTCCATCGTCGCCGTCGTACTGAGATGGCCGCCTCCGACGGGAAGTGTTGGCTTCTGTAGCCGCATGTCGTTTTGACCATCCCGAAGAAGCATCTCCAGAGATGCGATCACGTTCGTGGTCTAATGGATCATCTTGCCATATCGCTGTATCTTCAGGCTCGTCCCATGGCGTAAAAGACTCCCCTGATTCTCGAGAGTCGGTTGTAGTCATACTCCTAGCCCATGGAATTCACAGCAATGAAGTTGAATCCCTTCAAAGCTCCTCGCGGCACATCTGCGCGATCCCTCTCAATCGGCTGATATTACAATCATGCATACCATTCCGCTGCTCAAACTTGACATCTGGAGTTTCCCATTGCAAGCGTCGCTCGACTTGTTTGGCACGTGCTGTTGTGCCTCGCAAGGCTGAGGTGCGGGAACGGTATACTCTACGCGGATTAGCGGTGACAGAACTCGGTGTGTTCATGTAGATGCGATTCGCTTGTGGATGACGTGTATCGGATCATAGGCCAAAAAGAACCGATGCCATGTGGGGTTGTCAATTGGACGGGGATTTCAGAAGTTCTAAAAACTGGTGGGGCAAGCTGTGGCTCAACATCCGAAACACTCAAGTCATCAAGCTGCGCGTCGCAATCCAAGTCTTGGATGCTGCTCTGATCGATAGTTTGTCTTGATTATAATGAACTATATTTCAAGACGTCGTCACCACAGGGTCGCTCAAGTCATTCAATATTCAAGCTGTCGGTCGGTGCGATAACTTGTAGTAAATGAAATAAGAAACGTCAAAACGGCTGCGAGCCAAGATAACAATGACTTCCCGTCAACATCCAATCCCGGCATCATTGGCCATGTCACCTGCGTCCACCAGTCCAGCAGTGTCGCGAACACTGCAACCGCCGCAGACACCTCGGTCGCCATCACCAAACACGTCAGACGCAGATCCAGTCACACCGGCCGAAGAGAAGAGATTCGCATTCCGTCAAGACTCAATTTGGCCCGGAGAGGCCACCAAGCTCAAGGGCCAGAGTGCAGCCAACGGCCAGGACAAGCTCAAGCGCCCTCCGCTAAGCGCCTCTATGATTCCACAGTACAAGCACATCCTGGCTCTTCACAACCGACAAAAGATCTCATGCCTGACGCACGGAACCACCGATCCTCCAAGCTTTGTCGGTTTCCGGAATCTCATGATTCTTATAATCAGTATGCTTACCGTATTGAATGGCAGCGGGTTAGCTGAGAAGTCTTTTAAAAACACTGCATACTGACAGTCTACGAACTTCCTGTTAGTTGTCTCGAATCTGCGACTGATGATTGAGAACTTCAGAAAGGTGCGCCTCGAATCTAGATGTTGCCTGTATGAGCCCCGGTGATTGCTGACTCACAGTGTCGCTCGTGTTAGTATGGAGTTCTTATTTGCATACATTGCCACAATTACAGCCGGAAGGACGTCACCATTGGAGCAATTTTGTTCTTCCTCGTACCGCTCCATTTAATGATCGCTTACTGGATCGAGCTGGTGGCTGCTCAAAGAGTGCAAGGTGTCGTTGGTCAAGCCAAGAAATTCGACGAATCCTTTTCGCTTAACCCGAAGTCGTCGACCAACTCAAGCAACGGGAGTAGCAGAGAATCTGGGAAGCCAGCAAAAGCATCGCCGCCATATCACGAGCTGTGGGCAATGATCGCTCCAGCTCACGCTGTCAATGCGACTCTGAATTTGGCCATCGCAAGTTACTTGGTCTACTATCACATACACCACCCAGGTATCGGAACGGTGTGCGAGCTCCATGCCATCATAGTCTGGCTCAAGGTCTGCTCATACGCGCTCACAAACCGCGATTTGAGACACGCATCTGTATCCCCCGAACCCTCCAAGGAGCTGCCAACGCTATACAAGTCTTGTCCATACCCTCAAAACATAAGCCTCAGCAACCTAGCTTACTTTTGGTGGGCTCCAACGCTTATATATCAACCTGTCTATCCTCGGACCGACAAGATCAGATGGGGTTTCGTTGTGAAAAGGGCCCTGGAGGTAATCGGGCTCAGCATCGCAATTTGGATCGCGTCTGCACAATACGCTGTTCCGCTGCTTGTCAACTCGCTGCCCATTTTGGACAGTCTGGACGTGCCAGCCATTCTCGAACGTCTGATGAAGCTTTCATCGATTAGTCTATTCTGCTGGTTGGCGGGCTTCTTCGCAATATTCCAGAGTGCCTTGAACCTCCTTGCCGAAATCCTAAGATTCGCGGATCGTGAGTTCTACCAAGATTGGTGGAACACACCGTCCATTCGCCTCTACTGGAGTAGTTGGAACCGACCAGTATACCAGTTCATGAAACGACATATCTTTCTGCCCTTGATTGCCCGAGGAGTGCCCGTTGTTGTAGCGCAGATTGGGGTCTTCATTTTCAGCGGAATATTACACGAGATGCTCGTGGGTTTACCGACCCACAATATCATTGGTGAGTGTTGACAGCGCTGAAGGGCGATCAGGTTAGGTTTAGCTAACACCAATCGCACTAGGCGTCGCATTTGCAGGAATGGTGTTCCAGCTCCCTTTGATCTTCCTGACAGACTTCATTACCAGCCTTTCGTATCTCAACGGACCCGTATTTGGAAACATCATCTTTTGGGTATCCTTTGTGCTGGTAGGTCAGCCTCTGGCCGCACTACTCTACTTCTTCGCATGGCACGCACGCTACGGTAGTGTTAGCGGCGGAACATACGTTGAGCGCGGCGGTCTTTGATGAGGATGCATCAATTTGAGATCTTCGTTGTATCGTAGTATTTTTGGCGCGCAGAATCAATGATGTTCAATCCTGCGCACTCCCCATCTTTCAGCCCATGTTGCGGATGTCAACTTGGCGATTGACATTCCGACTGTCGATTGGACCGATCGACCACACTTTTGACTCTTGCTTGAGCAGTTGATTGCACGCGTTGAAGACTCCAGTCAGGCAGATATTGGCATTTCTTCACAATCCTCCTTGGATGGCAAAAGAAGCCAAGATTAATATCAGCGACTCAGCCAGCGCCCAGACAAATGGTACCCAGGTCGACATTTTGAAGTTCCCGGCATTGTAAATCGCTCCGAGCCTAGTGAAGAGTCAGCAGGTGGTATCTCACCAGCAATCCAAAAGACACAAGACACACATAGCGCCTACTATGCTCCCTGCAATCACAGCCTCTATACCTCCAATGACGGCGTATATCAAAGGAGCTACCCAAATTACTTTCCAATTTCGCCACTGGACCAGTACAGCGAACACCGAAGTCGACATGTGCATAGCTCCATAGAATATCAAGGTCCAGTAGAGCGTGAACCGTAAAATGTCCCCTGCTTCATATAGGTAATAAGACTGAGAACCGTTGACAGGGAACGGCCAGAATAGGGAAGGGAATGGAGGCGTCTCGTAGTCTAAAGGTTTGGACGCGGTAATGCGAGTCGAGAGGAATGGATTACTTCCACGAAGCGTCAGCTGAATCACAAGTTTGTTGCTGGTTTGCTGCCCACCTCATCTTTGCAGACGGGCACGCAGCACATGACGAATCTCGTCAAGTCTGCCTGCGTCCAAACTCCAGCTTTCAGAATATCTTAATTGCCACTGGGTTTTGTCAATCATAGTTCAGTGTTTGGAGATGAATCCCTTGGTAGTTGTCCGGATTAGCGATTCAAAGACCTGGATGTTTCGTTCTGATAGGGTAGCAGATCCGTTGTTCCGACTCGGATGGGTGACGCAAATAACGGACCTCGGCCTGTGTCAGACGCGGTTTTATTTCATCGATTGGAGACAGTCAAAGCTGCAGTCCATGCAATCGAACGACCTCTGCGCGAGAACTGGTACAGGACCGCTCGATAGTTCTGCAACTGTGATAATTCAATTCGTCGTCTGCATGATGAGATCTTTGCACCGAAGAACAACAAATTAGCCATGAACAATCGACATCTCAACACTCTCCTCCGATCCCTGCAGGTTCATTCGGATCAACAAGATACCCTACGCCTACTGAGCATCGCCTCATCCCTTCTTGCTACGCTATCGAACCCTCTCAACTTAACACTGCTCACATCACAACTCCTTGCCTCTCCAGCGATATGGCAATCAACCGTTTCTCTACAGTCTTGTCGACAGTTCATGAGCGTGTTCTCTTCGGCAGCGCGAAACATCCTAAAACATGAAACTGAGCTTGCCAACGGCACAGATGCATATCAAGTAAGACCGGAACAACCCACGATAGGTGGGGGATTGTCGCGTAGCAAGTGGGTCAAGGGAGTCATTGAAGGTGCAGACGACCATTCACCAAGATGGCGGCATTTGCTTGCGATTGCGGGCTTATTGACTGGATTTGAGGGTGAACGGAGGAGGGGCATGTCAAGATCGTTGCGTGTCATTGTTGAGAGCGCGTTCGTGACGGCACTGAACCTTGCTCTGGAGAATACGGGTGATGTGAATGGTCTGGATGCCCACTGTGTCGCTTTGACACTGAATTACGTTTTCAACTTGCTTGCACCGGCTGAATGCTCGCGCTTGAATCATGAGGTAGGGCAAGGCTCGTGTAAAGCGTTCCGCTTTGTTCTCTAGGCGTGGATGACTGACAGTTGCGTAGCGCTTGCTTCCTGTCTTAGTGGGCTCTACGTTTTATTCCAAGGAAGGATTTGATTCTGGGTACTTCATGACCATGATTCACTCTGATCTCACGCAGTCGAATGGATCCAAATACAGCTGGAATGTGAGTGGCTTCCAACGCTCAGTGGGGTGACAGATCAACTTATCTCTTGACTTGAATAGAAAAGCTCCCAGTCGTATCAGCGAATCCTCGCCATATCTCAAAGCCCCCTCGTCGAATCGATGGGCCCTCTTTCGCGGCTGATAGCATACACCTTGACCCAGATACCCGAGCCGTGGCTCATACACACAGTAGCCGAAGACCTCGCAAACTTCAGCTCCACCTTGCAAACTCAATGGCGGCGTTCCAAGCTTTCAGAAGTCGATGTGACCGAGGAAGCCAAAATTTTCAATGACGAGACCGTGCTCGAGACTTTGCCTACGCTCTGGCGAACATTACGATCCGTGCTATTCGCCTCGGTCTTTGTCTTGAGGGCGATAATCGGACGGCTGCTCAGCGATGCGACAGTCGCTCGAAATACGATGGCATCAGACGTTGCCATTCGCACTCTCCATACGCTCCGAAACGTCTATTTCATTTCTTCACGGCTTGGATCACAATCTTTCACGCAATACACCTTTGTTTATCTTAGCTCTATTGACATTCTGTCGGCTTTTCCGGAGCAAGCTGACGCGTTCCTTCACGAGATCCGTCCATCCACACTTGGCCAAGTTCCAGTTCATGCTGCAGAGCGAACCTTGGACCTCTTTTTCCTGAACACCGCCGAACACTTCACATTTGTGTTGTCGCCAAAGACCAACGACACTCTACTATGTGCGGCGGCTCTGCCGTATGTAGACGCAGCCGGTGGAGGCAGGAAGAACCTGCTGGAGATCTTTGAAGCCGCACATAGCGTTCTGTTATCTGTGCTGTCCGCGCCACAGAACGCTGAGATTGCTGCTATGCACCTTCCATTCTACGTGGATGCGTTATTCAAGGTGAGAAGCGAGTCAACCCTGAATTGAAGGATGCCCGTCTTGAAAGCTGACATGTTCCATCTTTCGAAAGGTCTTTCCCAAGGACATCACCGCGCGACAGTTCCGCCTCGCCTACAAGACAATCGTTCAGCTAGCATCTCCGCCGTCCAGCCTGTCTGCCACACACTCAGAGCTGCCGGAGACGCTTCTGGAGCTGCTGGTCTTGCACGCGAACACCGCGTTCCAGTCTAATCCAACCACGGAGCAAGACGAGTCGAAAACGTTGCTGCTGGCCCTCATAGATTGCTTGCCGTACATCAGCCCCACCTTGCTCGAAGAGTGGCTCACCGTCACGTCGGACCTCGTCCCCAAATTGCACAACCCTGACAGCCGCACAGCGTGCGTCCAGCGGCTGTGGGAGGTCATCAGCTCCGGCGAGATGGACGTCGCGCGCAGCCAGCAGTGCGTCAGCTGGTGGACCACCCGGGGCGGCCGCGGCGCCACGCTGGCGGCGATACGGCCGCCACCGCCGACGATGAGCGGCGCGCTGGCCTCGAAGCTGTAGGCTGGCGAGGGCCATGCAGGCTTCTGGGGGCCCATGGAAGCCGTGCGCCTTGAGAAGCGACCAGTGTAGGGAGCCACGTAACGAGTACATAATGAACAAATGCCGCGGACACCCGGAGCTTGGGTAGCGGGCCGGCTGTGTTTGCGTTCAGTCTTATTTCGACTTTCAAGCGTTCCGTGACTCTGTTCGTGGAGCAAAGAAACAGCGGAGCATGCATAGTGGTCGTTGCTTTGTGTAGGTATGCGATTATATGTGCATGCATGCGTCTATTTACATGCGCGGGTATGACCTCTACCGGGCTATCTCTGGGCCGTCTACGTGATGTGCGACGGCTCGACGTGTTATCAAAACTCTATCGAGGCCGCAGTGAGCGGCCGGTGGATGCTTATGCTCGAGAGTTTTGCGTATCAATAATCAGCTCTCCCAGACTGCGCCGGGCGAGCTCTGAATCAGAGACCGTAAATGCAAGTGCTGAAAAAAGAAAGGGTCGCGAAAATCATGCACCGGCGGGCTCTATCTTCTTGCCCTTGACGTTCTTCCACTCGATGAAGACGGCACCAAAGATAGTCAGAGCCGAGGTGGCGACGGCGACGTAGAAGCAATCGATCAGAGCGCCGTTGTACGCAGTCAGAGTTGCGGGCAGCTCGGCAGGGGTGACGAGATTTCTGATGCTGGTGGCACCTGTCTTTATGACTTCGGATGATGGAATGCTGGGAACGGCCTTTTGGAAGTTGGATACCAGCTGGTTTTCAAAAACATTCTCGGCGATGGACAGCGCAAGCGCACCGCCGAGTGTCTGACCGAACGTGACTAGGACAGTACCGATAGCAATGTCCTGGACACTAAGGACGGCTTGGACCGCCACCAAGCTTTGTTGCATACCAATACCAACGCCAACACCGAAGACAATCTGGTAACCAATCCATGTGCCAGAGCTGGAGTCGACCTTGAGCGTGGACAACAGACCAGCACCGACAGCCATTAATACACTGGATAACCAGATCAGATAAGTATAGTAGCCAGTTATAGTTACTAGAGCTCCGGAAACCAGGGAGGCGATAACCAGGCTCATGACTAGTGGGATGACGCGAATACCAGAGTTGACAGGGGAAGCTCCCTCGATGGCTTGGAACCAGGTTGGTAGGTAGTAGTTAAAAACGAAGAAGGCAGCGCCGAGCATTGTACAAAACCAGGTGGCCCCGGCGACTGATCGCTGTTTCAAGATTCGCAGTGGGACTGTAGCATTGTCCCCCTTCCAAACCTGTATGGCACAGAATACGACGAGGAGGAGGGCGAAGAGAACGAAGAGTGCAATAATCCTGGCATTGCCCCATGCATACGTAGTGCCGCCCCACTGAAGGGCCAGTAGCAGACAGACAATCATGGGTAGGAAAACAGCCAAGCCGAAGAGATCGAATTGGTTGAATCTCTCCTTCCAACTGCTCCCAAGAGTGCGAGCACGTCCTGTCGCTGTCGTCGTAGAAGATGCAGATAAAGCCTATGGTCACTGCACCGAGTGGCAGATTGATATAAAAGCACCAGCGCCAGGAGACATCGCTTGTGAATACACCGCCAAGGAGAGGGCCGGCGACAGAGGCAATACCGTACATGCCTCCGCACATGCCTATGTAGAGTGGTCTCTTTTCCAGAGGGGCAATTCTACTGATGATGAGTAGTGCGCCAGAGAAGATACCAGCGGCGCCTAAGCCGGCAATAGCACGCCCGACAATAAGACCGACAGAGCTGGGGGTGGCTCCGCAAATCGCGCTCCCGACCTCGAAGATGAAGATAGAGACAAGGTAAACGTATTTGATGGACAGAAAGGTGTAGAGTTTACCGTAGAAGAGCTGAAAGGCGCAGGTGGTGAGCAAATACGCCGATCCGTACCAGCCCACGTCGTCGATAGAGTTGAATTGGTCGGTAATCTTCGGGATGGCAGTGGCAATGATGGTGTTGTCGATGGCCATGCAGAATACACTCAAACAGAGAGCTATGGAGAGGAGGAAGAGTTTCATCGCGTGAGGGTACTCTTCGGGATCGTCTTCGTTGGTTTCTGGAATTGCGGTTGCTTTCTGGTCGTCGGAGTCCAATGTGGTGTCCACGTGGAGTTCATTCTTGCCTTCCAGCGGGGCGCCATTGACGACAGCTCCAGTGACGCTCTTCTCCCCGGTCTTAGCATGTTCAGTAATGGAAGACGTGCCAGTGCTGCCGTGGGTGTACTCGATGTCTTTGGAGTCGTCGGCAGAAGCCTTGCCTCTTCGTAGAAAGCGAAGCATTGCGAATTCTTCAGGCACGGTGGGTGGGGGATTGACAGGAGCTCTTGCAAGCGATGCCGTTGAGTTTATTCGCTATGAGGACTGATAGGTCTTATAGCAATTTGACGAGCCGCTAAATAATGATCTTTAAGTTGTGCATTAACGTTCAGCGTCGCGCACAAATTGCACAAAAGTCAGTACCCAAGGCAACAGCATTCCATACCGCGTCGAGAACAATAGGGATTCGGATGTGTGGGACCTCATCACCACGCTGTATGCTATGAGCAGATGCGAGACCAATTAGGTAACGCTCTACTTGCTTACGCGATTCCTGAGTTAATTGATCAACAGGTGAGTGAGCGCCCCTGAATAACTTGAGTCCTCCATCGGCTCGGCAGCAATTTTCACCCCGGCCCGCTTGCATAAAAACATTAACTTCGTCACCCTTGCCACATGGGCTCATTGACGCCTTCCATTTTATGCGAAGATGCCATTGTATTTGGAATCACTCCCTGGCATGCTTTGGTGCATTTGCTGACATTCCTCGAACCTCTGGAATCCTATCCTGAATGCAGATTGCACTGTCTCACGAAAAGCGTTGTGTTTTCCCTGTGATCTAGAAACATCTCGCGATTTGCTCCGGCAATCAGCATATCGATGCCTTCCAGATGTAGGCCTGCACTGACATGTATTGCATGAGCATTTCTCAATCAGAGAATTTGACAGGGCGCTGGGAATCAGGTCTGGCAGCAATCTTCGAAGATGCGAGGTGACTAGATGCGAGGTGACTTTTGGGTTTGGATCTTTCTGGACGCACAGGTCGCAGCTTCGACCAAAGTCCTGAAATAGGCCAGCGGTGGCCTAATGCAGGGACCATGTCTGGGAACGTGATATTCTGCTATTATCATTGGTTGAATACTCTGAACCTAATCTCGTCCTGCGTGTAGCGCATTATACCTCGCTATGTAACGAAACACACATGAACGCGCACTCGACTCAATCCTTCCACGCTTCCTTCAGATCCTGCGACACTGTCTTCATGACAAGCTTCGTCTCCTCCTTGAGTGCTTTCTTGTCTTGCTTACTGAGGTTTGAGTTGTGTTGGGTGGCCCTCACCTCGGATATTGCTTGAGATAGGGTCGATACGACGCTTTCAAGGACGCAGTGCCAGCAGTAACTGTTATTCGCACTTGCATAATCCGGTGGGGCAGATGACGCTTCACTGGAGCCTGCCATCTTCGCAAAATCGTGACTCAGACTGGAGAGGTAGCCTTTGATTTCGGGACGGGCGAGCTGAGCGTCCAAATGAGGGGTGTTCTCACTAGCAGCATGCCTGCCGCAGATCTTGGGGCTAACAAGACGTGTGAAAGGCTGTCGCTGGGGTAGAAAGGAATGCAAGAACATACGTCGGTCCCTGACTAGGATGAGCAGACTCCATTTTACCGGACATTGAGCGTGTCTCAGCGTTGGGGCGTTCGGAAGAGAGAGGTGTTGGCGACCTCGTAAGGTGGAATTGAAAGACCGTTTGGAGCCTGTATCAACAAATGATATCGCAAGCTCTGATGTTGTGTAGAAAGGCTTGTGAAGTCGTATAGCTAATTTATAGTGTTTGGTATGAAGTGTTGCAGCTCATGCACGTCTTCATGGCGCCCCCAACCTGACCATATATCTTATTCTGCTGTCTGAGAATCGGCACAGCAGGAAAAGTGGTGCCTGCTTACTAAATCGCAAGTCGCCTGCGCTCCACATCCCAATGATGCGTAGGCCAGCATCGAGACCGAATTCGCCGCCGGCGCGCGCAGGTCTCAGAAGCAGCCTCGGACGACCCAAGCCTCCGGAGGGCAACATGCCAGGGTCCAAACAGGCCCCGCGCGTCAAGCTCTTGCCGCAGCCTTGACCGACTTTGCAACGCGATACTCGCATTGGCCGTCTGCCTACAGAAGCGTGGTGATGACTGCCAATATTTGCGCCGCCGGCGGTCCGAGTATAAGGAAGCGGGGGATCATGGCCCCATCTGGTTAGGCCAATCCGTTGAAGTGACTCCGGCTCAGCCGTACCAACTGTTGAACAGGCCTGACGATACAACATCACTTAGATTCATCCGGCCCAGCTGTGACTGTGACCGTCGAATAAGGTTGCAGTCTCGCTAATTTCTCTGGTATCATGCTGTGTTGGGCGGGACGTGCTGTGCGCACGACCTTTGCAGGGATCTCAGATAAGAAGCATTTTGCTTTTGAGCGTAAGCGTGATAGATGCATGCGTTCGATATATTGATTTTAAAGGCGGGAGGACGTGTGGAGATGGTTGCCCCGCTGGTTATGCCATGTTATTTTGCTATCAACAACTTAACACTAATTGTCTTGAAATTAAAGATTTGCCAAGTGCCGGAGCAATTGGCTTCCTCATACGGCGCTGGTACATATAAGTGACGTACGCCTGATTCGACTGGTAGAGTAAATAGACTGAGTATGGTAGCCAGGCATCTATTTGATTCGCAAGACGTCTTATGCGGGAATCTGACCCAGCGGAGGGCACAGCTCCCGGTTGAGATTGCTCAGCCCCTTGGCATATTGGCAGTGTTGTGCAGGTAACAGCCAAAATCGTTCAACTCTTCCACGGCCGAAGCTTGCAGTAACAGCAGCCGCTCAAAGTCAGGTGGGATGTGATCGAAACAAGGACGAATGGCTCAGACCGTTCCACGATTCAAGGCAGCTGGATTTCTGGAACATCACTCGCCGTCACCCTCGAGTGAAAACTCTTCTGATGCGTTAGCGCATGACTGTATCTCGCAATATGAACATGGTAATTGATGACCCTGTCAGTCGCAATTTGACAAAGGTATCTGTCTAATCATCTGGTACTGTATTGAGCGGAACACAACATTATTGAGATGTCAGTGCTCCACCTGTTGTTCGTATCTGTATTTGTATTGACCTAAATTACAGCTGGAATTGTTGGACAGTCGAACACCTCGGGAGAAGGCAGCGGACGATGCACGTATGCTGAACCAACGCTGATAATACTCGATATCGGTCGCGGCCAAACTGAGAATCGGTTGAGCGATGCGACATCGATACGCGGGCTTATCAACTTGATTTTATGGCATCACCCTCAACAAGCGGCCCTTTATAATACTTTTTGCCGTAAATATAATAGTATATTACGCTGAAGATGATGACCGATCCCGTGATCAACACGCTGTAATTCATGTTGGCCGCATTTACAGGGTAGTAAGGGGGCCAGAAATCCCAGAAAAGCACAAACAAGCAGTAGACGCAAGCCAGAGCGTTGTTTACCGTTCCTAATACTCCAGGAACGCGCCAAGGACCCCAAACTAGCGGTAGTGCATCGAGAACTATGTCTTCCGCATCAGGACTCTGTCGAAGAGGTCTATTGGTGACCCGATCCTGGCTTATTTGATTCGGAAACTCGTCCTCGGTCGTTGCAGCGATAGAGCCGCTATCATGTATGTGTCCACTGGCGCGTCGCCAAAGAAGGCATGCACAAGAGAGAAAATACGATGCGTATAGGCCGGAAGTCGACATCGAGATGATATCATTGTAAACCGTCTCTGAGCCAATATAGATCAATGCCAGAAGGCCGGGTGCGACCGTGACAAGCACCAGGGATGAGATAGGAATCGAGGTTCGAGGGTCGATCTTAGGACGAGCGAGCAGTCCAGCTCTTGTTAGCCTGAGACCGTCAACGATTCAAATCCCGACTCACCTTGCACAGAAAGTTGTGGAAGGGAAGGCCGCGATCTCGTGCGAAAGACCAAGTCATTCTGGACGCAGTTGTCATGAAACCAATGACGGCGCACCATAGCAAGAGAACCACTATAGCGGCCATTGCGGTCGTACCCGCGATTGACTTTGTTATGTTGTAGAACGATTGCATGTATGGGAAACCGGTTGGCGAGTCCTTAGATGGATTGGTTAACACGAAGTAGGGGGTCAATGATCAATGACAAGAGGTTCTCTCACAAGCACAGAATCGACGTTGCCAAGAGTGAAAAGCACCGCAAGGAGCATTGCAAACCCAGTGGCCCCATTTAACAACAGCGTGGAGAAGATAGCCCGAGGTATATTCAAGGCTGCATCTTCAATCTCTTCGGCCATCTGATTTTGTTGTTAATTCAATTCCTGTCGCTCCAGGATAATTGCTTAACTCACATGGACGGCAGCATCTGCACCTGGAGTGGAGATATGTCAACAAAATCGGTATAGTTCATTCGTGAAGTCAAACTCTGACCATAACTTACCTACGAATGTCGCAACGTTCCCAATAAATCCTATGCAATACGAAAGACCTTGAGTTGGCCAATTACCCTCATTGAGAGATGTGAAAAATACGTCATGAGCGGTACCATGGGGTCCGAGGACAAGAATTGTCGTCAAAATGGCAATGAAGCCACATACGTGCATCACAAGGACGACGCGTTCTATCCATGGAAGAGAAGCTGCCGTGAGACTGTTGATCACGAATGCAACGACAAGTATTAGCCAGGATAACAGAGTGCCTTGCCATCTCTTCGCTTCATATGTGTCGTAATCTAAGATCAACAGACCTTGTATCATCGTCCCCGTATAGACTGATCCAGTGGCCAATGTCGCGATCCAAGCAATGGAGGTCAACCAGCCTGAAGTTTTTCGTCAGGTCGGATTCCAAAGTCAAGGAGTTCGTTGTGGTAATAATTACACACCAGTGAGGTAGCTTAAGAATCGCTTTGCTCTTTTAGGAGCCAAGATATAAACCCAGAAGTATTGACCGCCCGCGATTGGAGCGCTAAACAGGTCAGTCATAGGGTACGTTATTCTGGCGGTCGATGTTACTAACAGTGAAGCCATTTCAGCAAGACACGTATACACCGATGTCGAGCACGCCCAAGTAATCAAAAAGCCCCACGTAAGCCCCGCGGGACCACCGCTGGACAAGGAGTGCACGTCAGCTTAGGCGCCTTTTCAGTGATAGCTCGGAAAACTGGCTGGCCCAGTGGGTGGTAATACTTTTGGAACGCCTGCTGGAACAGGCTACGAACGTTATCAGCACATGCCTTGTAGAACCCGGGAGAAACAAGACCCACGTGAGGACAGTCTCCCATGTGATCAAAATCGCACAACTAAACCCGATCATTGACACAAAACCAAAGCGCCGCTGGCGGGGACATATAGTATCAGCAAGTATCAGCGAAGCAGAACACTGCTCAGATGACTGACTTTCAAGACTTGTTTTTTCCCGAGTCTGGCCAAACCCTGCGTATCTTCTCGTAATGTTTCTTCGTTCCTTGAAACCCATCTTCTCCGCGTTGGTCCAGGACCGCCAAGGTCTTGAGAAACGGCCATGATGGCGCGGCTCGTGAACTTATGGTAGATACGTCGGAAGATGTAAGCCCGCCCAGCGTGACAGAGTGCAGATGTGTGTCTATCGCGGTCGCGATGATAGCCGCGATGCTTGATAAAATCTCGCAGGACGCAGTGGAAGGAAACAATTTTATTAGGTTATGTGAACTCCTAAGTATAAACTGATGAGCTGCGGGAAATGAAATTGACCACTCGGCTCGGCTCAGACGAAACCCAAAAGACTCTCCCATATCAAGCGCCATCCATATCAACGCAATTCCATGTACTCTGATGGCGCTCTCATGACGAAAGGTACGGATGTCTAGTATAGCAACTACTACTCGTTCCTAGCTCGCCTAGATCCGAGGGTTGATCTTGAGTTTGACGGACAGCTTACTAAGCCAGCCCTGAGAGGCTCGTCTCGGGAAGTATCAGTGACGTGACAGAAGTCCGTAGACGCTACCCTGACAAGTTTCGCAGGAAAGTGCCTTACTCAGGTACTTCAGGCACGTGCCTCACCTACAGTGACGTGACAGAAGTCTATAGACACTACCCTAACAGATTTCGCGGGAAAGTGCACACGGACTGTTGTGCTAGTACTATCCCTACTGTTCTCTCCAGGGATTGTAAGACACTAACGCGCGTACAGATGGAGCGTACAACAGAGCGTATAGGAAACCCTGATTCAGCCTCAAAATCTAACCTCCGCTTAATCGCTTTAATATCCATCATCGATGAATCATTTGACGCATCTGTCCTCTAGCTCCGACCTCTGTGTGCTGCATGTTCATGCTAGGCCTGTACAGACTAACCAAACAAGGGCAATATCGCTACTTCGAGAGCAAGTTCCCTCTGTAAGATGATAGCATTGATTTGCTACCAGAGCTATGTCCGACACTAGCGGATGCCTACGCTCGGGTTCCTCAAGCCACATCTGACACTGACATGTGGCACCCATCGTGCGGATTATAAAACACATCATGAGTGGCCAGCAATGTACAAGAAAGCAAATCAGGCTCAAAAGAACTCCTGTGATCTTCACCAAACGCTGAACATCATCAGAGCCCTTCCTGGGCTCGGCGCAAAAAAGCAAGAGGCATGGCTTCCAAGAGCATCGTCCTGATTACAGGTGGCAATTCAGGCTATGGATATGAAGTAGCGAGGGCGCTTTACAAATCCGATAAGCCGTATGACATCATTCTTGGATCAAGATCAGCAGAGAAAGGTCAAGAGGCTGCAAATTCCATCAAAAGCGAGTCGCCGAGCAGCCACAGCGAAATCGACGTGCAGCCCGTTGATGTCCAATCGGACGAGTCAATCGATAAAGCCTTCGACTATGTCTCGGACAAATACGGCAAACTTGATGTTCTCATCAACAACGCTGGTACGCACATTCTCACCTTAGCGCTCCAAATATACGGAACAGCACAGTCCAGCTGACAGCACACGCATATCAGGTGCTGCATTCGATTTAGAATGCAAGAAAGGCCGCTTGAGTATTCGCAATGCTTTTAACCAGGCTTGGGATGTGAATGTTACTGGTGCTCATGTTATGAGCTGGACATTCGCTCCCTTGCTACTCAAGTCTAACAACCCTTACCTGTTTTTCATAGCCAGCGGCACCTCATCATTGACCGAGACAGATAACCGTGAGAGTGGCATCAACAAATATCCTCTCAAGGGCTGGCCCAAGAACGAACTACTACCAAACTACAGCTATCGAAGCTCGAAGACAGGTCTCAATATGCTGATGCGGGAATGGCACCGAATGCTGCACATGGATGGCGTCAAAGTCTTTGCAATCAGCCCTGGCTTGATGAAGACCAATTTGACCTTCGATCCGGATCTTCTCAAGTCGTTCGGGAATGCCGTCGACCCTGCCGATTCCGCGGAATTCTTCAGGAAAGTGGTTGAAGGGGAAAGGGACCAGGACGCCGGGCGGACCATCCGTGCTTCAAGCGTTCAGCCATGGTAGAAGCAGTCATTTGGCCAGTGCATTACGGAGAATCTGCCTGGCAGGATCTGAGCGTACTGGGCGACAGAAATCATTTGATGTCGTGAAACGAAACTATGGCCTGTAATAAACCAGATCCATGTGGATGTCTCCTCTGGCGACTTGTGGCAGTTGTATGTCAGCCTTATGACAGTCCATGAGAACGATGGAGAATGACGGATAAAAATGACAATATTCTTTCAAAGCGCATGATGACCGCACGTTGAATCGGCTTAAATCACTCAGTGGTGTAATAGCGAATGTCATTGTTTGAAACTCTGACGGTATTCTCTTCAAGGGGTGATAACTACTTGCAGGTACGGGCCGCGCAATTGAGCCGCAGCGTCGAAAGCTTGTTCGGCCTGGTCGAGTCCAAATGTTGCAACAGTCTGGACGCCACCTTGCTTACCCAATCTCAGGTAGCCAGACTCGAGCAGTCGGATCATGTGTCGGACATCGTCCTTGCTGTACATCCATCTGCCTTTGATCGTGATGTCGTTCAGCACAATTTGTAAGATTGGCAAAGTCAAATGATGCAAGGCTCCCATGATGCTGACAGATCCTCCGCGTTTGAGGGCTTTAATGCAACTCTGGAAGTGAGAGCTGTTTATGGCTTTACCCGGAGAGATGTCCAGGAAAGCGTCTGCTGGGCCATGTTTGAGGATCTCTTGAGTGTCGGCTTCTGCGTCTCCCGTGTTGATGACTGTGCTGATGATGCGTTCTGCTTGGCACGACACCCTGACCTTGTCTAGAGTCTCTGCGTCTCGACCTACTCCTATGACCTGCGCGCCCAAGGCCAAGGCGGCGAGAACAGCAGCGCTGCCGAAAGCACCGGTGGCTGGGGCAATGATCACTCTGTCGCCGGCTTTCACGTTGATATCCCGGAGCCCGCCCATAGCGACTGAGACTGGCAAGAGGTACATCAGGTCAGCCTCACTGTAGCCGAATCCACCAGCGGAAGGCTTCCCCATCAACTTTTCCTCATCAAGAGGAAAGCAATTTTCCAGAGGTACCTTGGCATACTCTGCATAGGTACTTTCACGCCATTCTTCTTCCATGAGTTTCGCGCTCATTGGACTGAACCCGCTGGATAAACCTTGCAAAATCAACGCTGTTTGATCATCACGAGCTTGAATGAAGCAGTCGAAGAAAACCAGTTGTCCGACCTTGAGACCCACCGAGTCGGAGCCAACGGCAGCTATACGCCCAATGGCTGATGATCCAGGAACGAAAGGCTCGGGGTATGGATAAGGCTTGTGACCACGATAAACTCTACCGCCATAAGAAAGGACACCGGCAGCCAGGATGCGTATAATTGCACTACCGGTTGATGCAGTCGTCGTAGATCGTTCGGTAACGGAGATGTCAAGAGGATCTCTAGTCGAATTAAGAACTAGGGCACGGTATGTTGAGGGAAGAGCCGAAATATCGTTCGTCATCGTAGTCAGTGCCACGTTGGAGTTCCAGTTGATGGACTTTCAGCAGTGGAGAGGGTAAGAAGAAATGTTCCTCAGTGATGTGCATTTTCCAGAGTCGCTGGCATTTGCTTGCAATTAAATAATTTCGAGGAGCCCCCATTGACGACTGGCACTGGTTCTATCTCCATGGGTGGCCCGGACCCGACAAGCCATTTAATGCCGTTCCGAGTCCATGTGTTTTATCAAGTCGATGTGAGAATAGACACGTGATTCATGTGGCTTCTGGCTTGTCATGTAGGTTGCTTTCATGCCTGACTGCAACTGGTGCATGAGAATCAATCGTTGAGCACATGTTGAACCAAAATGACGGGATCGTAGTGGTGCAGTACACCTTTCCGGGCCTGGCTGGCTAAATTCTCGGCTCCTTTTCCTCGCAGAAAAGTCCGTTTCATCATCCGCTGTGAGGTATCAAGTCAAAGACAGCGGCCCGGAATCGGGCATAAAGATGTACGCCAATGCGGTTGAAGGCGGATTTAGGCGGCATTTACGCCCGCGCCGATGTTCTGTTCTCTGGAATTTCTTCTCTTACAGATCAACGCGAATCAACTGCCCGTATGTGTCTCAGTTGAAGTTCATAACGAAAGCCAGACGACAATCAACATAAAATCATGAGTCAACTAAGTCCGTCCATCCGGACAGCTAAGACCCCGCATCGATCGTGTCATGGATGCAGTCGTAAAAAGACAAGATGTGATCGTGAAAATCCGTGCACGAACTGTTCGCGAACTGGTGTGGCTTGTGAATATCCAGCAACGGGCCCACGTATTCGACGAACGAAGATGACGATAATGTCGCAAATGGCTGCCCGGATTTCAAGCCTCGAAAAGAGCCTCGAAGTTGCTACTGGCATGGTCAGGACAGACTGCAGCCCCAGCGAAGCACAGCTGCCACATGTTCGCGCACCTTCAAAGGAGTTGCATGAAACATCCATAGCAGCACAGGAGATTCCTGAAGCAGGATTTCTCCTGAAAATTGGTTCAGCCCGTCACTATTTTGATGAACCATGGCTAAATCGAGTGGTTGCTGCAACGGTGAGTATGGTCCCATAAATTCTCATTAATCAGCGTCCTTGACACTTACAAAGGGATCTAGTATCGATTCAGGCGATGCAGTTGGTAACATATCGCAGTGGGACATCGGAAACGACGCACAACGTGATCTCAGTGTTCTGGGGCTCATTTCATCAAAGTCTTCCACCTCTCATCCATCGAAATTCCATCCTGCAAAATACCAGGCAATAGAATTGTGGGATCGTTTCGTGCACCAAGCCGAAGGTTACATCGGTCTGAAATTGCTTCACATCCCAACAGACGAACTGCGCGTCTTCTCGACTGTCGATAATCCGTCAAAGGCTGCATATGATGACCTTGCGCTCTGTTTTGCAATATACTTCGCAGCTGCAATTGCCTCAAAGCAGGGTCAGGATCACGGCAACCAGGAGAAGTCCTTACTGGATTACAAGGAAGGGCTTGAGCAGTCTTTCGCGTACGGCAACTTCTTCGAAGCACCTACATTCACTGGATTACGTGGCTTGACAATATACTTGGTGAGTAGATCGTCAGAATTTCTCCTCTTCAAGTGGTCCCTTATCTAATATGCTCCAAGTCGTCGCTTCGTGTGCATAATCGCAGTAGAGGCTTATGGATCTTGAACGGCGTGGCAATTCGTATTGCGCAGGCGCTCGGCGTTCATCGAGACGGGGAGCAACTCGGTATTTCGCCCTTTGAGTCAGAGATGCGCCGAAGACTATGGTGGCACATTTTATGCCGTGATGGCCGATCTGGTGAGGATCATGGTTTGCATGCCAGGGGAGATTTAGTCTCGGACAACGCGGATCGCGTCAGTATGCCGAGGAATCTGGACGATGCCGACCTCCACGTGGATTGTGAAACACTTCCGGGGCCAAAGCGAACATGGACAGCTATGACTTTTTCGATAATTACGATCGAATTGGAAAACTCCAGGAGGCTGATTCAGGCGCTTCTTCAACGTCGTACCCATTCGGTTACAGCAAGCGAAACCGAGCGCAAGAAAATTATCGACGATGTAGCGGCACGGATCGAGACTTTATTGGCTCCGTGTAACATGATACTACCACACCAAAGACAGACAATTCTTTGCGCGCGCTTCTTATTGCAAAAGCTGGACTTTTGTACACAGCACCAGTCGTTTTCGTCTCTCGGAGTTGGAGAAACGATAACCCAGACCGGACTCGCCGATGAAACTCTCAAGAAAGCCATTGATTTACTCGAGCCACACAGTCAAGACGACGATGAACTTCTCGAACACTTTGTCTGGACGAAACGAGCTTACCCACAATACTACATCACAATGTATATCCTTTGGCATTTAAGTCTCAAACCTACTGGACCCGAAAGCGCACGTGCTTGGAACGCGATCAGACGGGCCTTTAGTTGTTTGGACACGATTCACAGTTTTGCCAATAGTCCAGATTCGGATCTGAATTTAGGGATTCTTCGTGCGATGCGAACCAAGGCGGCGGCGGCGGCGGCGGCGAAAGCACGTGACAATGATGTACCCATGCATAGAGAAGACGTGTTAACAATGGGTAACGACACATCGATCAAAGCACTCAGCTCAAACATCCAGCCCGAATTTCATCACGAATTTGAGAGTAACGGTGACTATGCACAATTCGACATAAACCATTTCATGACGTCATTCAGCAGTGATCTTCTTCAGGACCTTGAAGGAACAGTGGCTGTGACCGAACCGCCACTGGCAATGCGACCTTAGACTTGGACGGGGACTTACTCGGCTATGCTGAAGTGGCGGTGGTTATGCTGGAGAACTTGTCCGTCAGAACAGTGTACTCCGCCCTGCAGTTAAGTAATCATCGACGGGATGCACGTGACGTGAATAGAATTTGCGAAACCGAGAGTCCCTAAGTTTCCCGCGTGGGGCATTGGCCAATTGCTCAAGGTGAGTCTGGAGCTACTTACGGCTGTAGTAAGCTATTGAAATCTCAATAAAGATAGACCGGGTGTAGCAAATGGCTGTTGTGTCTAGTTTCAAATGCGAATTACGAGGTCTCACCCCACGCGTGAGGAGCTCGAATGGGTCGGTACCGTCCGCCGTAAGTATCAACGGGCTTCTGAGCAGGGATGGGCCCAAGACTGCACCACAAAAAATCCCACAATGGATGCAGGGCATGCAAGGCACGTCGTGTGAAGGTCAGCATTCGACGTTTCCACTGATCCATGCATTTGGCTAAGGGTGTCAGTAGTGCGATGAAGCAAAGCCCAAATGTGGTGCCTGCACACGCCATCAACAAGCGTGTGACTACACGCTCATCCCTCGAAAGAAGACTGATATAGGCAAAGACGCCATCCAAAGAAAGTCCGATGCAACCCGTTTCCACGATCCACCAACAGAACCTACCCCTGATGGGAATGACGGGCCTGACCAGCGTCTCTCTTCGGATCTGTCGCCCAGCTTCTCACCAAGTTCTCTGTCACAACCCCCGCAACAGGACCAAGTGCCCGAGGATCCTCTTTCAGACATTTCTGGAGAATCACGGACGCGTCGTTTGACCGAGCTCAAACTTCTCCTCACCTTTGTCAACCGCGTGGTGAGAACGTTCACCCTTAAAAACATTCAATTATGGACGGATCTTGCCCCAGATCTGGCTCTCTCGAATCAAAACCTCCTGGACGCCATCTTCTCCTTCTCTGCCAGGTACCTAGCCAAATTCCCCTGCGATTCCCTACAGGAGCAAGCCCATTGCAGAGATCTTGTAGACATCTACTTTCAGCGAGCGCTTGAAGGTCAGCGGCGGCTCAGTTACGATCCCGATACTATAGACGCGCAAGCTTTTTTCATGGCTGGCATTCTTATAAGCACTGTCTGCTTGAGCAGAATCGGTTCCGAGGGTGAGCTACCAACTGCGCCAGATGGTCAGCTGATCTCGTGGCTGTCTCTGTCTACCAACTATCGAGCGATTTACAAAGCCTGCCATCCCCGGTTGCTCGGAACACCGTGGTGGGAAGGCGCTTTTGAGACTACACCTAAGCTGTGGAAACCCTTCTTAGTCTTCGCAGAAGAAAACAAAAGACCACTTGAAGTGATACTGGACCTGGGACCCGACCACATAAATAGGCCATGGTCTTGCTCTCATTCCTCAGAGGACGAAGACGACGATTATGTGGCATTGTCGCGAGCTATGTGCTACGTCGGAACAATGTACAAGGCTATTGAGTTGGAAGATGAAGATCCGTTGGAGACGTCGCGACGCATTATTGCTATGCCGTCCATGTGTCCTCAACATTTTATGACCCTATTGACTCAAAACCATGCTCAGGCATGGGCCATCATGGCCTTCTTCTTCGCCATCCCAAGAGCATTCGAGAGAGGAGTGTGGTGGCTGGACAAGCTGCCTTCCCAGGTGACCCACATAAGAGACAGCCTGCCTCCTTTTTGGCAAAGCAGAGTCAAGCTTGCTGTGCAGATAGCATCGTGCACGCAAGGTTTTGCGCCTAGGCTTTGGGACCCCAATGGCTGGCCAGTGAGGCCGATATAAGACGGCTTCTTCATATGAATTTCAGCAAAGCCGATGTATCATATCACTGCTTTCCGTCCAAACAGCGATGAAGACGAAGCAACAATCAAGTGGGAGGGCAGCATTGGCGAATCTCACTATGGCCTGTTTATGATCATGGCCTCAATCGTGATTGTTCCATTTCAAAGCATATCAGCGAAGTGCCGTCTGACTTGATTGTCGTGATTATTGTTACAGTCATACGCAGTAAGATGGTGCCTCCGTTCAAAACATCCTATCCACAACATCCGTACTCAGCCGCCCAGGGTAAGTAGGATACAGGAACCCATATGTACTTATTTTAGCGCGCTCAGTCAGCAAACTGAGAGAGAAAGCGAAACAGATATCTGCCTGCGGAGGAACTCACCAGAATAAGCTTTCACTCGCATTTGACACCCACTGAAGATGTAAGATTTGACAGATGGTGGCGCCCATTTCGGTTTCGCGAAATTTGGAACTTGTCGATCCCCCAGCCATCGTGGGGTCAACGCGAAACCGAATCTATGGGATTTTGGAAATGTCGGCTACGCTTTATGATAGCGCAAGTTACTGGAAACAGCAATCACGATATGCCAAAACTTCGATCTGGCCCGCCTCTTTTGATGCTTTCGCACCCAAGGCGAAATCGAATGCGACTTATGCGTGAGCAATCAGATACCTGTTCAGAAAGCGCCGTAGTAACATAACGTCACAGGCCTTTGAGAAGATATATAAGATCGCGAGCCTGTCGTAACAAATCAATCTTATCTTCCTCTACTGAACCCATAACGAACAGCGACTCATTCTCTCAACACTAGACCGCACAAATACCTTCGTCTCCACCAAACAAATCAGTCCAGAATCAATCAGCACACAATGAACGCTCTCTTCCGGGCTTTGGATCTTGCGAACTCCCCTTGCATTGCGGGTCTTCTGGCTTACTTTTATAACAAGAACAAGAAAGGTGGCCCGTCTGCAAGCCGAGGCTAGTAGCAACAAGCAGCAAAACAGCAAATCATGGGCATGCACGCGCTCGCCGTCAGCATATGTATCCTGCCGCCGCTGGACGACGACAGAGTCAGAGGCTCAGCGTGCTAATAGGAAAGATCCACGGTTGAATACACAGGCTACGCGTGTGGCTTCTATAAATAGTAAGGACGGCGAGTTCGACGACATAACAGGCGACGCGCTCATTCTGGTTCCAACCGTAAAAACTCTTCGTCGTTCATCAAATCGGAAATTCAGACCAAGGACTGTTGATAAGGATTGCCGACTTCCAAGATCACAGACGCAAGCTGGGTGTTTGTTGATCATGCTATTAGAGAGAATGTACAGCGAATGAACGTGTCAAGCGTATTGGGGGTTATTTGTTTACTGAATCGGAGCGTACAAGAAATTTGTTGGAAAAAGTATACGCCATACATAACTGTACCGGAAAAACTATGTTTCCGTAGTAATCACGGGTTCTTGCGGAGTCTTGAATACTTGGCATATCAGATATAGATTTGGCGCACGGCATGTCCCTTCTCGCGCATTGCTTGAGAGTCTTTGTGACGATGCTCAGCATATTACGGCATTTACTCCAACGCTGTTCGGCTGCTGAAAGCGGACAACGGGTTCTTTGTCGTCGCGATAGCATGCCATGCGAGGATAAAGACAGGGCTGCCTTTGTGTGCAATCCGGTTCGAACCTCAGTCATAGCAACGGCATAAGCTTCATTCAGCGTGACGAAATGGGAAGGCCGAGCACCGCACGATAACGTTGTGTCTCTACCCAAGTTGACGACGTTCATAGATGCATGTCAACTGCGTTGTGAAAGTCTCATTCCTTCTCGACTGCTGGTCCCAGGCCTAGTATCAACAAAGAGATTCCTTTTGTTTGAGATCGTTGAGACTCTGGGGTTCTCTCCAGAGCGAAGCGAATGAGTGTGAAATGAACATATTGACTTGAAAGAAAGGATATACATTCCCCTCGCCTGGAAGAGTCATGGGCTTCTACGGTGTTCAACCGTATGGCCCGGAAGAATGATATTGAGGGTCACTATGGAGAGCCATGTAGACGCTGAAAGAGCATCAAACGCCTCCAAAAGCCTGAAACCCTTGGCAAACCGCGAATTCTGTGCATGTATATATATACACATCTTGTCCTGGTCTAAGGGCATCAGCATCGTAAGAATGCCAAAGGCCCTTCGTTACAGATTGTCCTGCGTCCCAGAACACCGAGTCGACCATGTCCAGATCAATGCCACCACCAATGCCCATCCCGCCACTCCCGACCGTGGTTGAGGCTACATCCACTGATACATTGCCACAGATGAGCTTCATCTTCTTGCATGGTTACGAGGAAGAGGATGGATCAGCACTTAAAGAGCTGGTCTTCGGACAAGATTCGGCAAAATGGCAGCACATGCTTTCTGAAAGTCAGCAAATTAAATGGATATTTCCGACGGCGCCTAGTCGTTGGTCAAGATATCGGCGTGAACACCGCAATGAGTGGTTTGATACCGAGCGCTCGGAATTTGAGCGTCCTCGTAATGACCAGCTTCGACAGGAGAGTTTGAATCAGTCTATCAAATACATCTCAGATCTTATTGACGCTGAGATCGCGGCAGGAGTCCGGCCTGATGGTATTATACTCGGTGGTGTAAGCACAGGCGCCGCAGTGGCGATTCATACCTTGATGTATCGAGCTGAAAAGCTTGCTGGATTCATTTCATTCTCCGGATTTCTAATGGCCAATGAAGACTTCAAAGGGCACGTTTCGCACAACACTATCCGCGACTTCTATCAGGCTAGATTTCGCTTGCCGCCACGAACCAGTCAACAGGACTTCTTCCAGACCCCATTTTACTTGACTGAAGACTCAGTCAACCCCAAATATGCCATAAGCGGGAAGTTTCATTTGGGGGAGATGCTCTCGAGGCAGGGTGCAAAAAACCTGACAACTGTAACTTACAATACAGGCGGGAGAGCGATCGGGAAGGGCCATGGGCTTGAAGACTTGACGGACTTTGTGGACGAAATTGTAAACGGGCTCGACAATCCTGCAATGGAAAGCGCTGTCGAGGAGGATATCCACTCTTTCGATTACACGACTCCTTAGGACTGGCTGACCGCATGCTTGCCGCTGAGCGGCTTAGTCGTCAAATGTATTGAATCTGGTCAGGCCTTTGGAAACGATTTCAAGCCAATCCAAAATTGTTGCCACGAAGTTTGAGATGCCTGCATAGTCACCTGCTCTGATGGGAAACACGTAAGCATGGCCAGTAAGCAGGCAGTGCTTGCATCCATTAGGATAGCTCTGCGCCGTAACAAGGTTCAGACCTGATGGCCATCTTATGAATTTCAAGCCACGCAAGGGCTAGATCCAGGCTGCCGTGAGTGGTTCGGCACTGAGAATCTAGACTGCTCTACGTTCAATCTCTCAACATGTTTACAGCCCTTTCTTATGTTGGATTATTGTTGTCGCGATACTTAAAAGTCTTGCGTTTACATTTCAATCACACAATATCTGTCTAAAGTTCAATCATGTCGATCGCTATTCAGATTCTCCAGGTGTCCGGAATACTCGGCGTGACCGTCGCTTCCAGTGTGTGGCCTCTCCCCCAATTGATTGACCAGGCCTGGTGAGGATGATCAGAAGCCTTAAGATGCGCCATGGCCATCTTTGACAACTGTGCATGGTCGAAGCTTCCCACCATGCGTCCTCGCAAATGCTTAATAGACTGTCATAAATCGCATCTCAATGCTAATCGTCGTGCAGCCTGCAATATCGCAACGTCGTTGCTCTCAATTCCGCCTTTACTAAAGTCGCCACCGCGACTTTTAGTGGCACAATGGAACGATCTCTTCGAACGCGGTAAAGCCACAGTACCGCCGCTGGCACTCGGTAGCGCATTGTCGCTAGGATACCTCGCGTATCGGTCTCTTCAGAGCAAGGGCACTGGTAGTCGGCCGGTCGCGTACGCATACGTTGTCGGCTCGCTCTGCTCTTTCAGTCTGGCGCCATTCACCATCTTCATAATGGGAAAGGTGAACAACTCGCTTATTGGTCTTGGGCGCACAATCGGAGATGCGCAAGCCGGAAATCAGCAGCTTCCCGCAGGAGCGGACGTGCAAGGTTTGGTGCAACAGT
This sequence comes from Dicorynia guianensis, assembly GCA_037013595.1. Classification (NCBI taxonomy): domain Eukaryota; kingdom Viridiplantae; phylum Streptophyta; class Magnoliopsida; order Fabales; family Fabaceae; genus Dicorynia; species Dicorynia guianensis. The sequence goes on from JASUAB010000020.1 coordinate 356,482, forward strand.
GGTCGGTCTTGAACATGCTAAGAGGGATCATACTACTTGTCGGCGCTGTTGCTGGCACTGTCGGCGTTGTGCTGGACACGGCCTGATCCTACGGTCCTTGAGCAGCATCCTGAAGTTTCTGGGCCGTGGTGAGAAGGCGTTGCGCCTCGCACGCTCCTGTGGCTTTTGTATAGAAATCCCTTATTAATTACCAAAGAAGAAGCAATGTAACTTTCATCAGACACCAACCTGTCACCAGAAAAGGTCATTCTGGACAGATATCAAGCTACACTCAAAGTAGGAAGGCTTTTTCTCTAATCTTACCTATCCCAACGCAAACAGTGTGGTTACGTTGTGTTACTCTATTCACTGTCAGCGTAACACTCTTTTGATGGATCTTTCGCAGCAACCTGCAAAACTCAGAGTTGCATACATATGTACAGGAGATCTACGACCTCGTGTCGTATAGTAACCTAGCAGACATCTGAATTGATTCTACAGCCAGTCAGCTAGTTGCAACACCGAAGCACAAGCTTGAATATCGGTGCCCTTTTCTGTGCTGGATTTGGAAGAACGGACTACTGATCATAGAAGATCCAAGCGAATTCGGAGAGACACATAAGCGGGCGGTTAGAAATTCTACTTCTGGTTGGAGTAAGCGCGACACGAGTCAATGATTCTATGGGCTGGGGATGGTAGCGTCCAGTAGGGAATCCATTGCACAGAGCGCGTGCGTTTGCCGTGTTACGTGCATCTGTGTGTGGAACCGATCGTATGTTCCGTAACCATGGGTAGTCCACTACGACGAGTGTCGCTAGCCCTGACGTAAGGTGCGATAAGTTTGCCGCATAATTCTGCCTCAGTCACAACCAACCATAGTTTGAATGGCAATTGTGCGGGACAGTGAGAGAATCGGTGATTGGACTTGATCGGACATCGATTTTCGCGTAGTACTGGCTAAGAAAGCGCGTCACCGACATAATGTTCAGTCAGTCACCCAACACGTGCTGCACAAATGCAGGAGACTGTTTGTAGATGACAATGCCATATCATTTGCGATGGCGGTGATGGATGATCATGAACAGTTACGCGACTATCAAAAGTCGATGCAGATAGAATTCCATATGAGTGCTGCGTCGTACTGTAGCTGTCTGGGGGTCATTTTAGCCACAGAACATTTCTTGTGTATATATTTTATTTTTTCGTAATCGCCAATCAACCAAGTGGCGCACAGCGTCTCAATCTTCCTTGGTGTAGTGGTAACATTCTCGCTTGTCATAAAGTCACATGACTTAGCCAAGCGCGGGAGCCCGGGGTTCAATTCCCCGAGGGAGAGATGTGTACCTAAGTTACTCGATATTTTTTTCTTCTTTTTTCATTCCAAGTTTTCAATTTGATTACTTTTTCAGCGACTTGTTCAACCAACGTCAAGCTTTTACTAGTACGAAGGGAAAGATAATCAGGAACTTGAGAAGATGTTCAACGTTAGCTGAATGCAGACGACTCTCAGACAGGCACTTTAAAACATTTGTGCTGGATTGACAGAGCATCTACACAGACAGTGATGCAACAAGCCGTAAAGATATTACAGTGTTTCAGTTAAGGCCCAAAAGCGTTGATGAAATGCTATTCTTATGCTTGACAGTGAGTTAGCAGTTTCTGGTTTCCAAGTGATCTGTGTAGGTTTAAGACCCCGTGCAAACGCACAAGTCGCCATCATGTCACGGAAAACGCCAAACCGCTCGGGAATGTGATGGGCTATTGTGCACTCCTTATTGGTCTTATCTTTCTGCGAATGTAATGACGAGACCCCGAGGAATTATCCAAAACCCTTTGTCGAATGTTTTCATCTGACGAGTATCTGCTTTTGTCAGTTTTCCATTGAATCGAGCCCTCCCCCTTGCACCCTCCGCCCCCCAAGGACGTGTTTCGAGATTGATGAGGAAGAAGGAAGTGTCAGGCCTTGAAAGAATAAACGAATACATGCCAAATTATCGATCGACATTCTCATCTATGCCGCGAAATTCCGAGGCCTATCTGCGGCACTCTATTTGCAGTGGATGTTTCGTCATTACCGAAATTGAGCGCTGAAATTGCTTCAGCCGTGATACAGACGTGCTGTTCGTACAACAGAGCCACCCAGGTAGGTTGAGCTCACAATCATGATTCGATGGTCGTTTCGAAATGCCATTGTACTACGATGTGAACGGCTGGAGTGTCGTTTACTTCATAGCAACGTGAAGATCATCTCAGACCGCTTTAATACACAAGTGATACTGGTAAATTTAGCTCGTAGCCTTACCTTGTCGTTGACAACCTTACCTGGATTATTGGCGATACTGATGTGATTCAGTCACCTCATGTTTCTGGGCTTCCAACGGGAACGACTGCCTCTGCTAGTTGATCGGCTTCTCTACTCCATCCCTCTTTTTTGCGTACAAATGCCTTATCCACGCGGGTACCTACTTCCCTGCCACGTAACTCCCATCTAGATCACGTGTCGAGTGACTGCCTTGCCAATGGTGGTTGCCCCAGGCAACGTGCAGAATTCTGCCCGCTGAGGCGGTGAGAAAGGGATATAAGAACTTCTCCGTCACTCGCACCTTTTCCTTTCTTCCTTTCTTTCTTTCTTTCTCCTCATACTTACCGTTCGTTCCCAATCCTACTTATCATGGTATTTCCGTTTGTACTAACACCCTCTACAGTTGCTCGGGATACAGCAGCTCAAGAATCGCTTGTTCCTGTCACTTGTCATTGCAATTGCACTGCTGCTCTGACTGTGATATTGGCTAGTTTCGGCTTGCCTAGGAGCGTAATGTTTGGTCTCGCCCCTTTTTCATTCTTGATTGAGCCTACGGGCTTACCTTGAAAGAAGATTCAAGGTCACAACTGTTGGAATTGACTACGTACAATTGTCGAACACTAACATGTTTTGGAAACTATCTGTGGGCAGCTTGCCAGGAGTGTTATCTTTTCCCCACAGCGTAATAGGGCAGGTAGGGTACGGCCTCACCAATACTCAATTAGCCCACGCCGTAGTTACCTTTTTGCATTGTTTATTATTCCTCTGAAGCGGGCGAGATGTTCAACGCTGGAGTGACAGAATGCTTGAAGCAGCTCACGATCACGGTACGATGTTTATCTTAGGGACAGTGACGTTCTTCAATGGCACGAGTGAGAAAGCTGTAGTCGAATAAGTCAAAGCACATTCACACGCACTGCAAATTCCCTTTCTTCAAATTTAGTATGCTAACTGTCGAAGCGTCCTCATAGCGACCAATCGAACACCCCCGTCCCTCTTTCCAGACTCCTTACTTCACAATCTTCGCCGACTGTCCAACAAGAAGCGGTAACTAAAGACCTCATCAAAATCACATCAAAAACTGGGATGACAACGATAGAGCGGATCGTCGTGATCCTCTTTCTTGCCATTCGGAGCATCTCGATTCCAGTGCACACACCATTGGAATAACAAGATGCCGAAGATGTTTTTGTGATTCAATTTAATGGATACACGAAATGGACACTCCTCCTTGGGCCATGGCTTGGCATCACGATTCAGAATCTGCAATTGGGCGAGGCAGTATTTCAAGGACTTGGTGTCCTCTGACAGTTACTCGGAGCAGCTATCGTTAAATCACGCAAGCCCTTTATCCGAACAATAGTGTACGCGAGGAGGCTGTAAAAGTCTTTGAGCACTGTCAGTAGGCTTATCTTTTGATTCACGACTCATTCACCCACCTCGTCAAGCAGCACGGGACCGTCTTCCTTAACGAAAGGCATTGTATCAATAGCACTAACGTTAAGTCTCGCAATTCCTGCAGTGGGGTTTGTGAACATTTCGTGTCCCGTGAAGTATTCGGGCGCGTGACCGTTTCAGTGGGACTCGATTTAGCCTATGAGGCTTTGCGTCGGGCTTTGTGTTGCTCTGTGCGTCCTTTCGCAAGAACACATTGATAGACAACATTCGCTGGCAGACTAAGAATATCAGCGCGGCCAGTCAACAGAAAGCCATTCCAAGGTCATAGATTAGAGAGCGACGTACTCCGGAGCTTGAAGCTATCCAGTGGCACAAGTTTCCAAAGTTCCCTGAAAAGAAACCGATATATTCCTAATGAAGCCAGCCACTGGGCTTTGGTCTTACGGAGAGCAGCCGTGGTATCTCTTCCACTTGAAATTGCTTGGATATCAACTAATGAGAGTCTTTACATGGATGCTCGTGTGACATCCGAGACTGAATCAATCTTAATTACTGCCGCTGAAGCTCAACTCACGGGTATATGAACCTAACTTAAGCCGCTCCAATTTTCAATTCGTCAAGCAGGTGATTCGGATCCCAGGTCCAGATTTTGAATAGCCATGTCTTCAACGGTCATATTGGGAGGAGGAATCATTGGAATCTCAACCGCATACTATCTGGCCAAAGCTCTTGCGAAAGACAAGCCAAATATCAGCCCCGCCAGCATAACAGTCATCGATTCTGCGTGTCGAGATCGCCTTGGAGCCTCACATTGCGGTGGAGGTATTCTCAGCTTGATCGATTTGAATGAGACACTATTGCCCCTAGCCAGAATCTCACTCAGGCTGTACCACGAGCACGCTCAACGCAGTGACCGTTTTGAATATGCTCCAGTCCAGATCCACAGCATTTTCAAGGCAGGCAAGATTGGCTTAAGTGAGCAACAATTACCAGGTTCAGGCATGGTCCGTGAGCCCCTCAGTACGCTGCCAATCTGGCTTCAAGTGCTTTCTGATTGGGAGGCTTCACTATTCGTGGACGCAAAGGAAGCTGCGAGACTCGACCAATCCAAATTCTGTCAATATTTACAGGCGAGATGCGAAAAGCTCGGCGTAAAATTCGTCTTGTATTCAAGTCCGCTCCGTTTGCACCGTGAACAGGATATGAACGGTCGGCGCTCGATTGACGTACAGCGTGACGACAGAGTAGAGAGCTTCCCATTTCACAATCTTGTCATCTCAGCTGGTGTGTGGTCTGTCGGTTTGTTCGGCACACTATTCCCCACAGCAACAGTCAGCCCGAGGCTTTCCGATCGGCAACCAGTTCAGAATTGGATAAAGTTTAGCCGCTGTCATCGAAGCCTCGCGCGTGCTATCAATCCCAAGGACATCGCTCAAGTGAGGCTTGACAAACTCCGAGACAAGTTAAACTTTCACGTATCCGCGTTCCGGAATGGTGAGATCTATGCCACCGCAGAGGTTGAGAGAATACCTTCCCATCCATTACCCGTGATTTCGGATCTGTACGCGCCGGCGTCGGAAATTTTACGGCTCGTTGATTACGTTCGAGAGTTCGTGGATATACATTCAGAAGGGCAACGAAGTCTAATGATGAGCGGTCGTGCTTGCAGCTCTCGCTGCGCCCATGGCCGGCCTATCATAACGAAGGTGCCATGGTATCAGTTGTCAAGTCCAGTGCAAGAGGGAGCAGAGTCAGGACACGGCGGGGTCTTTTTGAATTTTGGGCACGACATGCAAGGATTCACCCTTGCGCTGGGTAGCGGGCAAATGATGGCGCAAATGATTATGGGGACAATGACGGAGATCGACATGTCTCCGTTTGGAATACCATCATGAACATGTCATTGCACAGTAATCAGATGTGCCCAGTCAATTTCAGCAAGTTTCAGTAAATTCAAAGAACCAAAGTAAACAGAGTGATGGCTTTTGAGGATCATGAAGACGCTTTGACTTCAATCAATCCACGAATTGAAGGGATGTGATAGGTACAATAAGTTACCTATGTACAGCGAGATTCGGAATCCAGGAATTAATTACATAGTAAGATTGAAGTGATGGAAAAAAGAACGCATAAAAGGTGAGGGACAAGTCCAGGACCGATGCGCATAGCAGTCACAAGCGGGCGGCCCTGGTAATGTTCAGCACAACACAGGCAGGGCGCACCTCCAAATGAAGAGACTGAACACACGCTGCAGAAACGTGATTTCAATTAAGACCGGCATAAGGTTTATATAACAAGGGCCTCTTCTTCGAAGACAGGCTCGTGAGCCTGGAAGCAACGATGAAAAAGCGCTCCACCTGAGTGGCTGCGGTGTGAAATCAAAGAATTACGCTCCATTGGCCTCCGAAGAAGACAAACAGTACCGTTTCGATACGATGTGCAATGAAAGATGCGGTACTGGGAGCCGAGATTTTTGAGCTTCGGCGTCCGGAACAAGGTAAGTATGAGGAGAAAAGAAAGAAATCAGGTAAAGGTGGGAGGACAGTCGAGTATTTATGTTCTTCGCTCAGTGGGCAAATCATTGCTGACAAAGGCATGCAACCAGGCTTCAACAACCACGTGACATCCAACGAAATTAGAAAGAAATTAGATAGGTAAGGCGTCAACGGTGCTGCGAGATTACGATGCAACGTCAATCACGTGATGTCATGTTGGCATGCAGGTGATTCGTTGGTCATGGAATTTGGTACAGTGACGTGATAGAAGTCTGTAGACACTGCCCTAATAAATTTCGCGGAAAGTGTACACAGACTTTTGTCCTAGTACTGTATGTCTCACCGGTGCACGCGTCTGGCCTTGTGAGGCACTGACTGCATATTTAGAACTCCTAAGGTGTTGTACGACTCATGCGTGTGACTACCATGTTCACACATCTAATAGGCAAGTCGATTATAATAGTTTCTTACTCTATGAGTGATCTATGACTTTCGGATTGCATCCTTGAGAAGGTGCGTCTCTACGCAGGTCTGCCCCTTTTGACCACGAAACACTCTATCACTCTTCCGTCTTTATTTTGAAAATAGCGGCGCTACTCCAAAGGCAGGTCGGATGACTGCTGCCATGGCTTCGTAGGCAGTGAACAGAATGGCGCCACTGAAAACGTTGCGTCCAAGTCTCATCGTGGCACCTCGCCAAAAGCCTTTAATACCAGAATCTCGCCAAACATCGACTATGGATTCCTTGATGCCGGCCCCTGCTGCACTCTGCGCTCGAGTCTTTATAACATCGATGGGTTGGGTTACAAAAGTAGTGGTGATTCCTGCGATAGAACCGTTGGCCATATTCAGTAGCGTTGAATTGGGAACGTCGTATTTTTTCCAAATCTGCGTAAGGATATCGTAACTGCCCAGCCGGACGCTAGTGGCAGTTGATTGCTTCATGGTCGTAGCTACGAAGCCCCTGTAAATGTCTCTAATCCCACGCTCCTGAGACAATAGCCGAATCGCGTGTATGGGACCTTTGAACCGTTTCGGACCCTTCGCATCATCAATAAGAGCGGTCTTGATACGTTCAGAAGGTGTCACTGCAATTGCCGAAGCTGCCACACCTGCAAGCATGCCAGACGCCAGCGAGCCCGCTGGGGGACAGTTGACCGGTTTCCGGATCCGCCAGAGTCTGTTTAATCAGATCAAATGCGACAAATCGAGTTGCGTCTTTCCCTATCGAGCCCTGTGATGACAGTGATCAGTGACGTAAGGCTCGGCTCGGCTTGAGGCATTTCACCTGAAAGGTACCAGCCAATGAAGCCCGTTTCTAGATGAGCAGACTCTACTTACGACAATCATCGACGTGCATCCCATGTACATAGCCGAGAGCCCTTCGGTCCGCACCACCTGCGTAACGATAACGAGTGGGTTTCTGGTGCCGCCGTCATATCTGAGCTGAACACGAGTCTTTGCAAACTCAAAAGGATACTGGTAAATAACAATCAGACTAAGTGATCAACAATTGGATTGCTCTGTCTGCACAAAGACGATCTTCCGGATCAAGCAACGTACTGTAAGCGCAGATTCGATACCGCCAGCAGCACCACCCGCAAGGAGCGAAATAATTGGAGGGTCCTATACGAGAACATTCAGCGACCTACATGCGTCTCGCTCCAAATAAGAGGAGCGACCGCCCACCTTCCCAGACCCTGTTCCAACCATAGTAAATAATACCAGCAATGCTGCAGAGAAACGTATGTAGTCAATGGTGCTCGCTCGGAAGGTAGAGCCGAGGTTGCTGCCGGGAAAAAAGATGTTGCGTTACAGCTTCAACCCCGCAAAATACAGTACTAAGACAAAAGTCTGTGTACACTTTCCGCGAATTTTGTTAGGGTAGTGTCTACAGACTTCTATCACGTCACTGTACTTACGTTTCGGCTTCAATGGAATCCCTGCCTCTGCTTCAAAGCGCTAATTGTACACAGGTGTTGACGTAGCTACCCAGTTACCTACAGTGACGTGACAGAAATCCGTAGACACTACCCTAACAGATTTCGCACGAAAGTGTATACAGACTAGTACTGGCTTACCAACGGAAACTTACAAGGAAGAAATACGTTGTAAAGGAGAAAATATCTGTTATTTTAGTAACTACCAAAAAGAAAAAACGTAGGTAACAGAAAGTTGTAGATTATTACATATGGTTTTTTCCTCAGTGAGTTGGTAAGTTGCCAACGTCTGTGAAAGTCCCATGAAAGGCCTTTGCATGAAAAGTCTAATATACTCAATTCTACTCTTTGATTAAGAAAGCCGTCGACTGAGTGTTAGTGTCATGTCGTCAACGGCATCATCTCAGCTTGCTGACCTCCACTGGTCATTACGAGGTCATAATTATGAGGTCAATCATCTGCAGCCGGGAAAATTACGCCGGCTTAGGCATATAAAGAGGATCTGCGGCACCGTGAGAATCCTGCATGTTTGTGATATCATGAAGTGTGGGGACGTGTTGCCAGACCCTATCGTCGAATATTCATCCTTGTCAAGAGTGACCTCAATATTGAAATGAGTGCAACTATGGGTAGCGTGTCAGCACTCTTGTCTTTCTCCGAGAGAGGCCCAGCAGCCCACTTGGATTCGGTATGGGACTGTTTGCTTGCTGGCTGCAGGAATTACCCCAATCAAGATGCGCTTGTGGTTTGTCATCAACAGGCGGACGTTCTGGAAGCTTTAGTTCAGCCAGACAGATCTGCGGATACCGGAAGCGAGTGCAGTATTAGAGCAGATCAGGACGTCTTTCGAAAGCTACAAGAAACCCGCCCGAAAAATCCCTCTTACCTAACATGGAGCTATTCGCAACTAGAGCGAGGCGCCATACGTCTAGCAGCAGGTTTGACGAAGCGCGGTATTAAGGCGGGAGACGTGGCAGTGCCGCTGGTACACAGTAGCGCTGAATTTGCACTTTTCTACTGGGCGGCCACACGACTCAGACTCGTTTGGTGTCCTCTCGATCCCAACTTACTGAACATTGGTCGCGAAAAGGAGCTCGTTTATTACATGGACTGTGTGAAACCCGGACTTTTCCTTGTACGCGATGACACGCAAGCGGAGCGGCTTGAAAGAGTTATTGAAGCAATCCCATCTTCTGGACGAGGAGACATAAAGCTAAAGATGACCTGCCACACTTCTGTCAAGTCCAGCTGGCCTTCGATAGACCAGGTTGCAGATTTGATTACGGGCTTGAGAGACATGAGATTGCCGTCATACAGCGGCGACCTAAATGATCGATTCTCGATATTATTCACTTCAGGCACAACATCCCAACCGAAAGGGGTCCCTATCACACACCATGCAATGACCAGCATAGCTGAAAGATACGGTGACTGTAGGGGCTTGACCTGTCGTTCGCGCGTACCACTGGCAACTGCCAGCTTTCGTGCGATCGCCAACTATAATGGCATATGCAATTGGCGGATTGGTAGCTGCGTAATATACCCGGCAGAGACTTTTGAGCCAGCCGCATTCCTTGACTGTCTCTATTGGGAACAGGTCACTAATCTTCTGCTAACGCCGACCATGGCGCGAAGTCTACGACAACATCCTAGATACGATCGATCGAAATTCCCGAATTTCGAGAAACTTTTCTTGGCTGGAGACATAGTCACGTATGAAGATTCGAGGGCAGCAGCAGCAGCCTTCCCCGCGAAAGATTGCATAAACGCTTTAGGCATGACGGAGGCTTCATCGTTGATCTGCGGCGATCCTGAGTCAACGAGGAACAAAGCAATGACCATTCATGGCGGCATTGTCAGTGTGGGGAGAGCCGCGATTGGGGCTAAAGTGAAGATTGTCGAGCGTGAGGGCACTAGTATCATTGCAAGAGGCGAGCTCGGTGATCTCCACGTTTCTGGCCAAGGTATGACCATGGGATATCTGAATGGCGCTGGTTCCGATGATTTTTACAACGACGAACTTGGTCGTTGGCTCAAGACAGGGGATCTGGCCATCATGAATGAACAGGGCAATATCTACTTATTGGGCAGGAGCAAAGACGTTATTGTGCGGGCAGGCATCAACGTGAGCCCAGCCATGTTGGAGGTCGTTTTGAACCAGCGTGACGGTCTCCAGGTTAGTCAGAGCTGTTTTAAAAGCGCCGAGGACATGAAAATTGAGGCTGACTGCTGTACTGCGCAAAGGCTGTCGTATTTGGCATCCCGGACGACCTCTATGGAGAAGTTCCCGTTGCAGCCGTCAAATATGACGATGAGCGGCCGTCAAACAAGGAACTTGAGGACGCCGTCATTGCAGAATGTGGTGAAGACCGAGCTCTAGCAGGCATCATCAGTCTTGAAGAGCTCGATTTTGATGATTGGCCCAAGAATGCGAGCGGGAAGATACTCAAGCGCGCACTCAAGAATCGCTATGCAGAGAAGTTCAACAATGGAAATCCAGGGTCAGTTTGGTCTTGATTCGGGAAACTTATTATTCAAAAGTCTGTAAGGAAGGCCAAGACACGAGAGGGATTTGTGTATATCATTGTACCTACACCAGAATAACTTAAAGCTCATGTTATTGATACGATCCTAAGGGTTTCAATTAACGGCCGCTGCTGATGGAGAATGTCTTCGAGCAAACGTATGCAAACATACTGAGGTACCAGGCAATGGATCAACGGAGTTGCTCCCCTCATTCCGTGGTGACGTTCAGTCGCAAACTCTATAGGCCAATCTTCTGACTACACCTTTGCATAGCTAGTCCGCACCACTGGGTCCAGTCCGATTTGCGGTCTACGTTCAGCAAAGGCTCTTCGTTCAAGCTCAACATACGAGAGCAAGCTCTCAGAGCATCTCATTGCTGGCCAGACGCTCCACCGGAAAGCTCCTGTGACTGCGCCTACAGCTTCACCTCTGGTCAAACAGTTGATCCAATTCAAAGCTGCCATGGCTGCCAAGGGTCTCAGGATTCTAGTCCCTGTTAAGCGGGTCATTGACTATGCTGTAAGCCTTGCATGCGTCACACGCGCCCCAACATCTAAGGACTGATCGTCGCTTCGGATCTATCAGGTGAAACCTCGAATCGCAAAATCGGGCAAAGGAATCGAGACGGCCAATGTTAAGCACAGTATGAACCCCTTCGATGAGCTAGCTATCGAAGAAGCAGTGCGCCTGCGCGAGAAAAAGTCAATACCCATTGAGTCAATCACGGCATTCTCCGCAGGACCGGCCAAGACTGCGGATGTCCTGCGAACAGCCATGGCAATGGGCGCCGACCGCGCCGTGCACGTGCAGATCTCCGATGAACAAGCGTCCGAAGTAGGGGGGCTGGAACCCTTGACAGTGGCGAAGCTTGTGGCGGCAGCGGCGAGAGAGGAGCAGGCAGATCTGATCATCATGGGCAAGCAATCTATAGACGATGACTCGGGGCAGACGGGCCAGATGACTGCCGGACTGCTAGGCTGGCCACAGGCAACACAGGCATCGAAACTCGAGATTAGCGGTAGTGAGGGCAGCCATGAGGCACAGGTTACTAAGGAGGTCGACGGTGGCGTTGAGACGATCAAAGCAAAACTGCCGATGATTGTGACGACCGATCTGAGATTGAACGAGCCTCGATACGCAAGCCTGCCGAACATCATGAAGGCCAAGAAGAAACCGCTGGACAAGAAGTCATTACAAGATTACGGAATCCAAGTCGGTGAGCGACGGCTCAAGACGGTCAAGGTCGAGGAGCCGCCACCGCGACAGGGCGGCGGCAAGGTGGAGGATGTGGATGGAATGATCAGCAAGCTCAAAGAGTTGGGCGCGCTGTGAATGACGCGGAGCGTACTCTTAGCGAGGGGATCTGCGATACTCGAGGACCTTGCCACACTGTACATGTCTTGTCTCATTTATGTCAAAAGGAGCGGAAGCGACGTTTTCCATAGAATCAATCTGCACAAAATCCGTATACCTTACTTCTGACCCGCTTGATTGTGTCTCCCTCGGCACCGAAGTCAACACCCTCAATGGATTAGAACGACTCCAAGACCGCGTTTAGAAGTTCAGGCATGCTTTGTCGAGCATACTCCCGTTCAGATCCCGGCTATGGCAAGTCAAACAGAGGAAGTGCTTAAACATTGATATGAGTGTTGTACACTGCACACTTCCACAGTACGCGTAAGTCCAGGTTTGTGTGCGAGTCGCTCCTGGTCCGAAACTTAACCGAGTGCGAGTGACAATAGTCAAGGATTTCATCAAGTCTTTTCTTCCTTTTCGTGTATGTGGTACGACGAGACAGTATGCATTACATTTAGGGCAGACAAAACAGATAAGATTTGATCGCGATTGTTTGGTAGTGTAATCAGTTCATAGCCGGTATCAAAGAACTTTTTATGGTGAAGAAGTATTCTGCGCGTCTTAGTGTGCATCATTTCAACAATTTATTACATTCCAAGTCATTCTCATATTTCGGATACCTTACAATAGCGCTGTCGCACCATGAAAGAGACGGAGTAGCGATGACGGACGCGCCCGATGTATCAGTCCGTCGACCTAAGCTGAGATGCGTTGCTCTTCACCAAGTACACTTGAGGAGAATCCGTGAGATCGCTCGAATTGGCATATCCGAAGAACGACTTTGGTCACAATAATCCTGCCAGACCTCAGATCACCTTCATGACATTCTCCTTGTAAAGGCTTCTCAATACCTCAATCAACTTCTTAACTTCAAACAGGACAACGTCCTCTTCCTTTACCACCAGTAACAGTAGCGACGCGGTCGCCCCAGATGCCAATAACTGCCATGGCAAAAGCAACGCCATTGATAGCGCCTTTGATGATCTCTCGTCCTCTCCAATTCTCTATGTCGAGTTGTACTTGCTCGCCATTTGTTTCAATCGCCTGAATCGATGAAGATGTGTCGACCCGGCTGGACCCGACCTCAATGGTGCTTTTTCTAACCTCTTCGAAACCTTCGTCGCTGGATGGACTCCGATCGCGGCTACTTCCTGGTACGCTGCTTCGATCTTGCATATCAGCTAATCGTCTCCTTCGACTGCGCGCGTCTGCTAGTGTATTAAGGTAGTAGTCCACGCTTCCCGCGGTGCATATCGTCAAACCAACCCATGCGAGGTACGGATGCCTCGCTCGACTCGGTGAAATTGCGTATGCTAGTAGGAAAGAGCTAGCAGAGACTACGGCTAACAGCCGTGAGTGGAATTTCGTGAGGGCTGCATGTTTGAAACTTGCTGATTCGGCGCTTGCGGAAGTCGGTAGTACGAGGAGGGATGGTTGAGACTGCGTTGCTGTCGTGTAGGAAACGCCCTAAAATCAATATAGCGCCGTCAGTCTAAGTCTACTACACTTGATCTTCTCTTATTTCATCGGGATATCTGAGCCGTTGAATGACTTCTTGCCGAAACAACAATACTCTGGATATGATCGGCGAGGCGTCAACGTACCGTCAGCAGGCCGAGCGAGACAGTGCCAACGAATTTGAACGTAGGCACGAGTAGACTGCACATTACGTAAATGTGCTGCGGAGCTTATATGTCTTTAATTCGTACACCACGACCAGTATTTCAGGTGGCGACCCAGAGAGATGAAGCGTTGGGTTCGCAGACTATTAGCTCGGAAGGTAGAGGTATCGAAAAGAGCAACCCGCTTCAGAAGGCTCGCCCCCGCATGAACCACCAGTGAATAGTTTTCGACGTTTCATATTAGTTATTTATCATCCGACCCATATCACGACCTTCCCGAAGTGCATCAAGTGTTCAGTCCGTCCCTAGACAAGTACAGAAAACTGGTCATACTGGTTGATTCTGTCCACTTTGTTATGACTTTTGAAAAGGCTATACCAATCTCTGTATCGTGTACAAATGAATCTTCCTCAGGTTACCTATCTCAATAGCAGATCCTGATCGTTGCCAAAGTGAAATTTTGGCCAAGTGTACTCCAGGCACCCTTTACTTTCTGAAGCGTTGGACTACCATGCACCCCAATCTTCACCTTTTCCAGAATTGCCGCCGCTCTTCATCGCACTTGTACCAATGCTACTACCTTTATCTCCACCACTACCACCGCTCACGCTCAAGCGCTTCTGTCGAATGTCTCCAGATTCAGCAAATTCATCCCAGAAATCTTTTTTCGATTCCTCTGGACCCTTGGGTTCTTGACCGAAGCTGTCCCAAAAATCTTTCTTCTCCTTCACGGGACCCTCGGGAGCAGCACCGAACGAGTCCCAGAACTCTTTCTTCTCTTCTGTGGGACCAGTGGAAGAAGCTCCGAAGGTATCCCAGAATTCTTTCTTATCTTGATCAAGTCCAGTTGTGCTTGATCTTGTACGCGAATGGAAGGGCTGTTGATCGCCAGATCCTTCCACAAATCGATTGAAAGATTCCGTAGCATTCTTGGTGCCCGCTTGAATATTTTGTCCGATTTGCGAGGCACCAATTTGTGCTTGCTTCGCAAAGTCACTTTCCGCCAGCTGTGCAGGATCAACCGTAGAATCAGCCTCCGCTGTGAATGCCTGACATTGAAGACGCGAACACTAACCTTCTGCATATTTGGCTTTACCCAGCCGTCATAACCAGTTTTAGCATTCTTCCCAAGCCATCCAAAGCCCTTTGTTAGACCGGCCATAGGGTCACGTGAGAAGTCGCTCATCCAGTCATTGCCGTTGTTATTTTGGGGCTCTGGTGGTGCGCTCCCAAATCCGGTGAATTTTCCTCCTTGATTGGGGGGGAGGTTTTCTGACCTATTGGCGTTCTCTGCTCCCATCTTCGCAAAGTATGCCTCGTTTTGGGCTTTCTGTCCCGAACTCCCGGAGGAACCGAGGCCAGCCTTCTTCATTGGACTCTCCGACCGGCTGTTCGCACGCCCACTCAATGGTGTCTGTGATCGAGGGGTAGGAGTGGTGCTTGCGCGAGCTTCTTGAGCCGATTTAGCACCCGGTACGTAATCTTTGCCTTCAACTTTCGCAGTAAGCCTCTCCTTCCACTCTTCACCTGCCGCTGAATCGTAGCGCTCCTTGATCGTAGAACCCTCAAAAGTCCGTCCTTCCATCTTGTTGTCTGCATGAGCATCGAAGAAGGCCTTCCATGGCTGATTTCCTCCTTTTCTCATACGTTCAACTTCGGCCACCTTGAACTGGTCCATCGTGACACTGCGTATGAATGTGATATGAACGCCGAGGCCTCTGTGAATCCCAGAGCAGCTAAGACACATGAAGATACCAAACTTCGGGGAGGCCTGCCATTATTCTTACCGTCAGTACAAGTACAGACAGCGAAGTGTGTTGGATATGCCGCAAAAATCAAGGTCAAAGGCTGCAAACTTACCCATTGAGGGCTTGGAGTTCCGCAATCCACGCAGCTATTGTTTCCATTTTGCTTTTGGATGTCAAGTAATTTTGCCCGAGTCTCGGGATCGACCTCCCAAAGTTTTGACATGACAGGCTCACAGATTGGCGGCGATATCGCGAAGAAGTTGGAAGGGTGTTTTCGTGATTGTGGTATTAGAACTGAAACGCAAGCTCCGGTGACATGCCTGCGGTTCCCAAATCGTAATAGAGTGAGTACGCGATCGGTGAGAAAGCCTTCGAACCCAGCAGAATCACAGACTATGTAGTAGCTCCGCCATGGTAATCCATAATCCTGACACCAAACGACACTCAATGCACGTATTCTGGTCAGGGTCATGTATACGTACTCAGTGAGGGGCTTCCAGATCCGCAAAGGCGGTGAGTTATCAACGTATGAAGGGAATAACGGAAGCAATGTCCGCAAACAATGTGTCGCGGTGTAGAACACACGGCACAAATGTGTATCAGATCCCCAGTTAACTATATACATCTGTTTATGGCCTTTTTTACTATGGAAATCTTTTGTTGCTTGGATGAATCAAGATATGAAGCAACAGCACTCCAAGAACCTATCTGCACGAGTTTTCGAAGAGTCCTTCAAGGGGGAGGGTCTTTTTTTTTTTTTTTTTGGGAGGTTTCTACATCTTAATAAAAGTACATTTTGCCATGTGATCGGCGAGAAAGTTACTAGATATATCAACAGTTGTCAACCGGCAAAAGCCCTGACAACACCTCCAGGTGCCACCAAATCCAGTTCCAGCTCCTGCGAAGGAAAGGAACTTCATGCTGACAATATCGGTGCGCCGGAATTGACTGCTGGGAATCTCCTTCATGATCTTCTTGAAAAGTGAGAGACTTCGGCCAGTGAACTGTCGCAAGTGTATATAATTGCCGTGAAGGAGTCTGAAACTTCAAACGATGCCCAAGAGCCGAATCTTTCACACAGCAAGGGCTTCGACTAGGAAGTTGGAGCAACGCTAGCCGAACCTTCAGCAGTCGAAGTGCCATTCTCCTTGGCTTCAATTTGGCTGGCTTGAGCATCGAGAGCCTCGTCTTCTTTTCCGGGACTATCGATGGCGACCTTAACGGCCAACTCACGTCCCTCAATCTCTTTCCCGTTCATCTCAGCGATTGCCTTCTTCTGCTGTTCCTCAGTAGCCAGGGTGACGAAAGCAAAACCACGACCCTTGCGAGATTCACCACGTTCTGCGAGCTTCTTGATCATGAAACGAGGGATGGGACGGAGGGCGAGCTTGGCGGATGTAGGCTCGTACGCTTGGAAGATTTCCTTGAGCTAAATGGATGATGTTAGTTAATCGACTAGAGTCAGTCAGATCGCAAAGGGAGGAGACGTACCTTCTCTTCTGTCAGGTCGAAAGGAATGTTTGCGACCATGACCTTATTTTTTGATGGCACGCCATCCTCAGGAGGTCCACGCTGGCGAGGAGGACGAGGAGTCCTCTGCTTGGCAGGAGCAGTCGTGGTTCCATTCTCCACTTTCGTCGCGTTGGTGTCAGTCTCAGTCAATGGAAGGACCTGGGCCGACACATTGGTCTTGTCATCAACAGCGACGTCATTCTCACCCTGTGATTGGTGAGCTATTGCTTCTGCGAGCTCCAAAGCAGGACACGAACCTTTGCTGGACGGCCATTGCGGCCACCACGACGACCACCACGACCGCGGCCCCTTGTGCGGCCAGTCGAGCGTCGACGCCTTTGCTGACCTTCAGCTCCATTCTCGCCAGGTTGTTCAGGCTTGCGGGCCAGTTGGACAGAGACTTTGCGATCCAAAATGGTCTTTCCGTTCATTTCGGAAACGGCACGTTCAGCCTCCGAAGGGGTGGACACGTCAACAAAGGCGTATCCGACAGGACGAGTGGTTCGGGGGTTGGTAGGGATCGAGGTCGACTCGCTGATCGATTCATGTCTCATTAATGAAATTCCCGTTTCAAATATTTGCTGTGAGGGCTTACATGAGATAGTCCTTGAAGAACTCCTTCAACTCCCCCTCAGTGGTCGCATAAGCGAGGTTCCCAATGTAGAGTCTCCGACCCTCAGCCGCGGACTGAATGACAGCCTCATTTTGGGCGGCATTAATGGGTTTGTCACCGCCAGCACCGACGGAGGCGCCTTGGGCGGTGCCAGTGGGCTCGTTAAGGGTGGTGTTTGCCATTTGGGCGGTAGCACTGTCGATTGCAGCGGACATCTTTGTATATTAATTTCTGATGGCAGGTTTAGTAAAGTTATTTGCAAAATGGTCATTTAAAAACAAAACTTACATTCTGTGGATTGAACGTAAAGAGTGATGCAAGAGTCCGTGGAAATAGCTGGTATGCAAATTTCAAACAGGTGACTGGAGAGCAGCAAAAAAAAGTTGTCGAGGCCGCTTCGATGGTGGGTACAAATTGACGAGGGGGGTGATCGGGTAGCTTGGTGCCCGGCTGTTGAATTGATGCGTCTTGTAGCTTTTAAAAAGCTTTGCGAGTGATTCTGGATTTCTTGACGTGAATGGAGAAAAAAAGAAAGAAAGATCAAAGGATAGGAGAGCAAAGGATAAGGAAAAAACAGTCAGGGAGAATTTCGTGCAGCCAACGGCCCTTTCCTAATTTGGTTAAGAGGGTCCGGTACACAAAGGGTGAGTGCGGTCACACGAGCCACAATGCTCCTGACATCTTACCCAAAACCGTGCGCTTTCCAGGGCGGTCTGGGTAGGGCAAGGAGCATATGCAACACATCATAGGCCATTGCCCGCTACGGCACCTTCCGCGGCGCGTCATCAAGTGCCGTGACTTCCTTGAGATATTTTTCCCGCATCAGGCCGTTGCTAGTCCCAATAGTGAATACACCAATGGCAATTCATCCTCGAAGAGGTTTGATTGGTTATGGCTCGGAAACAGGCACTGCGCAAGATGTTGCTGAAGAGATTGGTCGTCTCGTTGAACGCATGCACTTCGTCACCAGAGTGTGCGACCTAAACACTCTGCGTCCTGTGCGTCGTTGCATGTCCCAGATGTGACCCAAGCATGATCTACACCTTGGCTGACAGATTGTCTCTTAGCCAGACCTGCTGCATTATGATCTAGTCGTACTTATTATCGCAACCACTGGCCAGGGTGAGCTTCCACATAATAGTCGCATCTTTTGGCGAAACCTATTATCCAAGCGTATCCAAGCTGGCTCGCTTGATGGGTTAAGATTCACCTCGTTTGGTATCGGAGATAGCTCCTATCCTCAGTAAGATTCAAGAGGGTAGACTTGCAATGCGCTGAATTTGCTGAAGCCCTGATCAACAGGTTCAACTGGGCCCATAGAAAATTGCACGCCAGGGTTTTGCAGCTTGGTGCTGAGACAGTGTGCGAGCGAGGGGAAGCCGATCAGCAACATCCTGAAGGGGTCGACGGTTTGTTTCTTCCGTGGGCAGAGAAGCTGAAAGCCAGTGTTCTCGAAATATTCCCCTTGCCTGCGAGTTATGAGGTGATACCAGATGATGTCTTTTTAGAGCCGAAATGGAGACTGGATACTGTGCCATCGGTCGAGCTCGGCGAAACATCCAATGGTGGTACCTCAATCCCGAAAGAAGTCTCACATGCAATCAAAACAACTCTGACAGGATGCGATCGTCTGACTCCGGATGACCACTGGCAAGATGTCCGACTTTTCACACTTGAGACTTCTTACGTGGACTATGAGGCGGGTGATGTACTCACGATATTTCCGGAAAACAGCGATGAAGATGTACAGGCCTTGCTAAGCCACTGTGGGTGGCAACAAGAAGCCGAAACACTTTTCAAATTCACTTGGAATCGCGCAAGCATTTGCTCAGAAGCCGCCTTACCTAATTTACCTAAACATCCCATTAGTCTTCGAGACCTGTTTAAACATCATCTTGATCTGAACGCAATTCCAAGACGGTCATTCTTCGCAACGATCTCACACTTCACAAATGATGAAATGCAAAAGGAACGACTGCTGGAGTTCACGAAGCCGGAGTTAATTGATGAGCTCTACGATTACACAACACGCCCAAGAAGAAGCATTCTTGAAGTGTTGCAGGAGTTCGACACTGTTAAAATTCCGATGGAATGGGTCCTCGCCGTGTTTCCTAATATTCGGGGGCGGCAATTCAGTCTCGCCAGTGGTGGTGCTCTTAAAATGGGACACAGCAGCAAAGCGACACGATTCCAACTCCTTGTGGCAATCGTCAAGTATAGAACAGTCATCAAAAAGATTCGTCAGGGTCTTTGCACACGCTACCTAACCTCTATAGAGCCCGGAGAAAAATTGAATGTGACGTTGTCCAAGGCTGGGATGAGACTGCACCCACAGAGGCCTGCAATCATGATAGGGCCAGGTACGGGAATAGCTCCGTTGAGATCCATGATACACGAGCGCCTACATATCGCTTGTTCACAGAAGCAATTGCTAGTGTATGGTGGTCGAAATTCTCGGGCCGACTACTTCTTTAGAGATGAATGGCAGAATCTCTCAGAGCAAGCCAGACTCGAGGTATTGACTGCATTCAGTCGGGATCAGGAATCCAAGATTTATGTGCAAGACCGGATTAGGGAGAGCGCTGCTGCTGTTTGGGAGTTGCTCGAGGCTGGCGCTGTTGTGTATATCTGCGGTTCGTCCGGCAAGATGCCGGTTGCGGTTCGTGAAGCGATCGTAGACGTGATCCATCAACAGGCCCGTTGTTCACTTGAAGAAGCGCGAGCACGATTAGGCAGGATGGAGAAGCAAGGGTTGTACCAGCAAGAAACGTGGTGACGCCGCGAGTGAGATAAGAGCAGCACTGGGTTTGTGACAGCGCCATTTGGCGACCATAGAACAAGTTTTTGGTCCATGACCAAACCTCACTTTTGAAGACAGCGCCTCGTAGATCTAAAATGCTATGCTCTAGAATCTCTTTCTGTTCTTATTGGCAACAAGTCTGGGCTTTCTAACCGCTAAGCTCTTGCTGAGGGTAGCCGTATTCAGCCAGAAACGCTGTCCTGCAACCACGACAGTGCGGCTTGTCATTCTTTGCGTCAAGTCGAGTGGTCTAGAACGTGCTGCCGGCGAGCCTGCTGGCCGCGTTCTTGGCATCGATCCTGTCGTCGTCATCGTCCGGCTTGCCTCGCGTCTTTTTAGCGACGGCGCCATTACTGGCCGCTGTCTCGGGGGCAGCGGCCTCTCGGCTTCCAGGTGCGTTGGGGGCATCCGACCCGGCCTCCGCATCATCAGGAGAGCTCTGGCTCCCAGGAAGACCTGCAACACTTCCGCCGATTGACCGGTTCAACCCGTCAGATCGGCGTTCGACGCCACTCCATGCGTCGCCTTTTGGACCCTGCGAACTTTGCAAGGCACGTTTAACGGCCGGGTTGGTCTCGCGACCAAGTCGACTCAGCCCACCGCTCGCATCCACTGCACGAATATCGGGCCTGACAGATTCCAGTGTCGCCAAACATCGTCGCTCAGACTCGATTTGCCGGCACACAAGTTCTCTAATAGCGATCCGTAGATCAGTAGCTGTCCGGTCGAACCAAACGCTCTGTTCAACACGCAAATTCGCGGTGACTCGTTGCGTCTTTTTGACAAGCTGCTCCTCATTGGACCGTGCTTCATCCAGCGCGGCAATAGCTTCGTCCACCTTATCCCGCCTGACTGACGTACTGGACTTCAAGCGATCCGAGGCGTTAACTTTGCTGCGGGTTGTTTGTTGCGCCTGAGATAGTTCCCGAAGGAGGATGTGGCGATTGGTTAGAGTCTCTTTCACAACGAAAGCGTCGTTGGAATGGTAATGCAGGGGATCGGCCAACAACGTTGCCTCAGCCGTAGCTTGCGCGGCATGAAGGTCACCCACAGTTTGTACAGTCCGTCCAAGTTTTCGGAAAGCATGTCGCAGACCGGCATGAGACTCTTGTTCTGTAAGTGTCTGGAGGCGATTACCCAACTCGGATTCCGCGAGACCAAGACCTGTAACAACATGCTTTTAGCCTTCCGCATGCAAGGTAGTGAGACCTGATTCACAACTCACTCTTCCGATACTTGACGACTCGGTCAAGCTTCTGTCCTGCATCCATTGAGCCGAGGTAGAACCGTTTCACAATAGGTCTGGCTTCTGCCAATTCAGGGGTATCATCTGGTGGGGGCGCAAACTGCTTTATCACTTTACGTCGCACTCCAGTCGCCGGTTGTGATTTTTTGATAATTGGGCTGTAGCCCGGATCACCTTCAACGAATCGCTTTATTTCCTCGTCCTGCATTAGAAGGTCGTCTGCGCAAACTATTGACATCCACCGCTGCATATTCGCTTTAACCCGTGTGTCATCCTCGTCTGTACCGGCACCTGCTGGGGTGGAGGAATTCGGAAGGGCCGGAACCAAGACTTCGGGATTATTAGAAACAAGGTGATCGCATAGCTTGCCAAACTCGACGTGAGAACGACGGCATTCACGGAATTGAGTTGTCCGCCAGCCTGGAAGGTTTGTCTGATGCAAAAGGTCATATGTTAATGAACGAATTCATACAGCTTAGTTTAGGAGACGAATCTAAAGACTTACGTATATATCGAATCGTATTATAAGTTCCTTGCGACCAGGGCGTTCAAGACCTGTCACTTTAGGTTGCAGCTTATACTTGTGCTGAGACTGCCTGACGTCTCCACCTCGACTGTCATGGTAACGGGTAGGTTGTCTAAGCGATTCGCTTGGGGCTTGCTGTGGTCTTTGCTGTTGTGTTTGAGGCAGTGGTGATGGAGGATTGTATTGTTGTTGGTCGTAAGGTACATAATTGGGGGGGATCAGCCGAGCTGGTTGCGGATTTTCAGCTTCTGTAGGGGACATAATATTTGGCTCCAGGTTGCTTATTGAGCGATCCACGAAGACTGGCTGCGACAAGGGCTGAGAGGGCGAGGGAGGTTCATCGTTGCCGTTTGAGGAGCCGAAACCGATCTTAGATGCTTTGGGGGACGATGCCCATGGATCTGGCCCTGTCGGATTGTCATGATCTTCGTGTATAGAAGAGTAATCCATGCTGATCTCGTATGGTATAATATCTACAAAGCAACCGCGCGGATAGCAGAGAGAATGATTGACGGCTTAGGTCACTCGACAATAGGACAGGCAGCCCGCAGCAAAGCTGTCTGGAGACATACGCACAGCTGCGGGTCGCGGGGGAACTCGAAGTCTAGAAATTACGTAAGATTGATCTCCGCCCCTCTAAGGGCAAAGAGTGCGGCCAGTCCGGAGCAGTATGCCTATGCTCGCCCCTTTACTGAGATGTTAAGATCATCAACTTCTGTCCTCCAATGGTCCTCATCCAAATTGGTCCATTTGAATTTCGTATTATAGAACCTGGAGGATAGGGTCTAGTTACAATATCTACCATCCGGACGACGAACTCACTGGCATTTCATCTCCTGCGTGAGTAACGTTGGAAAGCTTGATAGTTCTCAGTGCCTGTCCGACAGTCTGTGTGAAAATGTCTCTTTGTGTCGTGTATCTGATATGACAAGAAAGTCTTATCTGCTCGATTGAGTATCCGTATATCTATGTACGGGCGCATGATGTTGCTGGGTCCTCGGCAATGTCTTGCCCCGAGAACGCCAATCTTCTTGCAACTCCTCCGCCCTCGACAGTTCCATAATCAACTTCCTTTGAAAGATGCTGTTGGAATTCAGAAAACCGAAGAGCTTTTACCCAGAACACACAATATCGGTATTATCGCCCACATCGACGCTGTAAGTTGCGAGTACTGTTCACGTGATATGACTATAAGACTAAGACGAGGAGCAGGGCAAAACTACCACCACAGAGCGTATGCTCTACTATTCTGGTTTCACAAGAAGATTAGGAAGTGAGTCGGTAAAGTCCTCCGCCATGTATAAATGGCTCCCAAAGTTCAGCCGCACCAGGGCGCTTAGTTCAGTGGCAAGTTTCGCTTACGATTGGTGCAGATGTAGACGAAGGCTCCACAGTCACCGATTTCTTGCCTACAGAGAGAGCCAGGGGTATTACTATCCAGTCGGCTGCAATCACCTTTCACTGGCCCCCCACACCGGAGGAGTCCGTTGCGTCGACAGCAAGGGGATCACCAAAATCTAATGATATTAATACTGGTACGCACACAATCAACCTGATCGATACACCAGGACACGCGGACTTCACATTCGAAGTCATTCGATCCCTTCGTATATTGGATGGCGCTATCTGTATCCTCGACGGGGTTGCCGGAGTCGAGGCCCAGACAGAAAAAGTCTGGCACCAAGCCAGCTCTTACTCCATTCCGCGTCTCATTTATGTCAACAAGCTTGATCGTGATGGCGCAACATTTCAACGTACAGTCCACGAAATTGCTTCAAAACTTCACACAACGCCAATTCTTTGTCATATTCCAATTTGGCAGGGCGACGAGTTTGTGGGCGTTGGCGATGTCGTTCACAGGCGTGCACTAGTCTGGGACCAAGATGAAGATGGCTCCACTTTCTCTGTCGTACACGCAGATCAAATGCAATCACGATATCCTACACAAAACGACCAAATCGATCAAGCTCGAGCCGCAATGATTGAGGTGTTGACAGAACATGACGAGATTCTTGTTGAGAAGCTGCTTGATGCGGACGAGGATTACTCGAACGTGGACCCTTCGACACTGACAGCCAGTATTCGTCGAGTATTGCTTTCCCAAAACCAGGCTGTCACTCCAGTATTTGCAGGATCGAGCCTGCAGAACGTCGGCGTGCAGCCGCTCTTAGATGCTGTGAACTCGTATCTTCCAGGTCCTCACGAGGCCTTGGATCCCGAAATCTCACTTGCCGGATCATCGAGCAGCTTGTCGAAGCTGCGTAGCGATCGGGCAACGGAGCTGCAGCTTGAGTTAGCCTCAACGACCAAAAACTCTAAACAGCCGTCAATCAAAGTAAATGCCACTGCATTGGCAAATTTGCATGCCTGTGCGCTGGCTTTCAAAGTGGCCCTGGATCCGCGTCGCGGCATACTTGTCTACATCCGCGTGTACTCAGGAATTGTCAAAAAAGGAGCGGTGCTCTACAATACCTCACTGAATGTCGTCGAACGGGCGCCGCGGTTGTTACACATGTACGCCAACGATGCTGTCGAAGTCGATCAGATTGCGGAAGGTGGCATCGGAGTAATCCCAGGTCTCAAAAGCACCAGGACCGGAGACACCTTGCTCGCTTACCATGGCATGGGCAAGACAGGGCCACCTCCTCCTCTGGATACCCTTCAATTGCGTCCAATAAACGTGCCTCCGCCTCTCTTCTACGTGTCAGTGGAGCCGCGGAACACGGCCGAAGAGAGAAATCTTAACGCAGCGTTGGACGTGATTTTACGAGAGGACCCTTCACTCACGATCTCCACCGACCCAGAATCTGGACAGATTCATCTGGCTGGGATGGGAGACCTGCACTTGGAGATCGCGCGGGATCGGCTGATCAATGATTTCAAGGTGCAGGCATCCGTGGGCAGCATTGAGATCGGGTATCGTGAAGCCGTGCGCAATGAGTCAGGCCAATGTACGGTGGATCACTCGAGCGACGTGGGCGGCCGCACAAGCGAAGCCTCGTGCACGATCGAACTGTGCCCGCTTGACGAAGCCATCAATCCTTTGGAAGCGGAAGAGGGGGAACACCACCAGAAGTTGGTCCTGCAAGATCGGAACGCGTTGGTGGTATCATATCCGAGGTTGCGCCATGACGGCAGATCCGCTGGGGACGACAGTCCGAGTCTGCCCAGCTCGCTGACGATGCAGCAGGTGCTGTCAGCCTTGCGCACAGGAGTGTCAGCGGCGCTGGCGCGGGGACCCGACAACGGATTCGCCGTGGCCTCTACTTTGGTGACCGTGCACTTGGATGCGTCGACGGACATCAGCAGCTCTACAACAACAGCTGCGCTGGCTGGCGCGGCGCGGCGGGCGACGGTGGCAGCGCTGAAACGCGCAACGGCCGCGCAGCGAACCGCGATGATGGAGCCTTACATGTTGGTGACGCTAGCAGTGCCCGAGGCGTCCATGGGCGAGGTGATGCGGGACTTGAGCTCGGCACGTGGCGGCAACGTGCTGTCCTTCGACGACCAGTCGTCTGCAGACGGCTCCAGCAGCGGCGGCGCTGGCACTGCCAGACGCCTGACCCAGCAGCAGCTCGACAGAGTCTATGCGCCTCCAGATCCGTACGGAAGCAGCGGCGGTAGCGGTGCTGGCGAGGGCCTCTCGACGAACCAACAGCGCGAGATCAAGGCACGGGTGCCGCTCAAAGAGATGGTCGGCTATCTGAAGCGGCTGCGCAGCCTGACGGGGGGACGGGGCACGTTCGTGATGGAGGTGGACGGGTACGAGCGAATGAGCGGCGCGCGGATGAAGAAGGCGCTGGAGGAGATGGGCCATGCGTACGCGGGATGAGATGTTGCAGCGGACTTGGGATAAGAGATCTTGGTTGGTCCGTACAGAAGATTGCGAAGCCCTGGCCAGGGCCATACGGTCTGCTAGATCCCACCCTGCGGCGTCTATTAGACTAGGTCGCTCACACAGAGTCAAAAAGCGTGGCACAGGATCGTGCTCGCAAATGGATCGCGGCGTCCAGACTAGACTGTCACGTTCAGAGGTCGCGACCAGCGAGGTTGAAGACAGTGAAAGGCTCGAGCAACTGTGATAGTCCAAAAGCCGCTCGGTGGAAGAGGAGTGGGTTTGGCAGCGTTGCTTGGGCGCCCGAATCGACATGGCCTATGTCTGATCGAACAGACGGAAGGAAGGCACAAAAGGATTATACAAATGCGAAGCGAGTGCTAACAGTCAGAGGCTGATGAGCGAATATTACATCTCAGGCAGTTGGTAACAGTAGAAGAAGCAGTGGATGCTGTCAATGCAATCCTGTGAGACTACCGTATATCCTTCGTGCACTCTCTCCGGGATTGGCGCAACATGAATAAGAACAGATCGATATGGCTATCTCGAAAAGCTTTTCATCTTCTAGAACGACCAAGGCGCCGAAGTAAGAACGCTCGCGCATCAGAGCTTGCCCGCTTGATGCAACCCTTCGTACAGACTCAAAGCGCAAAGCGCTTTTGAGTCGCGGGCGCCTACCTTCCACAAGTCCTCAAACTTGCACAGTTTCAAGGTTATCTTTTCTCCCTCCTTACGTTGCCCGGTCAGCCTACCAGAAAATATACTCAACGAAGACCGAGGGACTCGCTTCAGGCAGTAGAACAAGGGCAAGAACTCATCCGAGCCGCCTGGAGAGGTGTAGACGGCCTTCTGCAGCTGCTCCTCGTCTTCATCGGCAGATTGGAGAGCTAAGAGAGTCAGATCGATGAGCTCATCGGAGGAGATGTCAAAGCCGACTTCTTCCTTGATCTCCTTGGCAGCAGCCCCAGCAAAGGTGCCGGCATCATCGAGCATGCCAGCTGGCAGTTCGGTGAACGCCAGAGAACCTGCTGGAATACGAGGTTGCACAGTCAATATGACATAACGATCCTTCTGCTCGTCTTTGGGAACGTCGTCTGGCTGCAATACCACTAACATCCCTACGCTTCCACCTCGCAACATAGCGGAGCCCGGCAGTTTCTCGCCCTTGTCGTTGCTGATTTCTGCTGACAGCTTGATGAACCCGAGGCGATCACCACCAAAGCGGTCGACGGATTGGACGGTAACTGAACGCAAAATGTAAGGGTTGGCACGAAATGGGTGGGATGCACGAGAGAATTGCAATGACGAGGAATGCGTCAGGGTGTTAAGCCATGTCCGGAATGGTGGGTGTGATTGGAGTTCCTGCACGGTACATTGCGCAGGGGCACCATCGTGCGACGAGTGTTCCGGTGAGACTTTTGTAGGAATCGAAAGGATTATGTCACTGTTAGGTTGTTGCGGCGATTTTAAGGACGTCGTAATGAACATCTTCGACTCAGGCATTCCAGGCGTCGAATGACGTGATCCAATGTGTGAATGAAGCGATGTAGAAGGTCGTGTCAGGACGAGGCGGCCAAACGCGCTCCTCGTGACAAACGGTAACATGTGATGCGGTTGGCACAAATGTCGATTGCTAAGTCACGATGTCACTCAGTCTGACTTGATGCTCGGTTCTCGGTGGAAATCAAGCCCGGAAGCACCGAGGCCATGTCCGTGGAGACATGCCGCTGCAGAGGCAGTGAATCAAACCATTCTCTTTCGTGTGGGTCGATCGGAACGCGAGTCTGCAGACAGCGAAGCTTCTATTAGCCAACGCATCCGGTAAGACAGGTTAAGGTAAGATGGGTAAGGTAATTAATATGGGTTTCTTCCTGCCATATACGTCACCGCCACGAAGGAAATAGCGGGAAAGGACCCATGATCCTCATAGTCCACCGTTAGGTACTGGGAAGCTCTTACTAGTTGGGTAACCTGTCAAATCGGGTTTGTCCGATGTTGTTACCAACTCTACTGTTTTGAAACGGTTGAGCTGCAGCCACTCGTTAAGATTTTCCTGTTTCTCATGTGTATGGTATTTTTGTTACTCTATTCAAAATGTCTGGAAGTGGCGAATTTAGATCGTCCCGGCTCTGCGTCCGAATGGAAGACGTTTTCAATGAGCCACATGTAAAGCCTGTTTGCGGAAACGGATGATTATACAGCGATTGCTCAAAGCAGCATCTTGAAAGACCGACTCAGCTTAAACATGTCTTCATGGGGGAATATTCTGAAGGAGGTTTCAATCTCTTACGTTCCACGCCGCAACGTCTTGGTCTGGATGCCAGTATGATCAGCCTATTTTGCCACACTGCCACGAACTAAAATGTCTCGCAATCGCATGGCCAATCGATGCTCATAGTCTTAATAAATCTCTTAACTCAGCCCAGACTGCTGGATCATTTGCCTCACTTGACGCTCAAGTTTCTGTATGGTGCTTTCCGTCGGGCAATTTAGCTAGTTTCGGTCTCCGCGCTCAATAGCACACATTTGATCCCCGGGAGCGTCAGTTGAGGCT
Source organism: Dicorynia guianensis (assembly GCA_037013595.1). NCBI lineage: Eukaryota > Viridiplantae > Streptophyta > Magnoliopsida > Fabales > Fabaceae > Dicorynia > Dicorynia guianensis. The sequence goes on from JASUAB010000020.1 coordinate 384,934, forward strand.
GGCCGCTAGCGCCTGAGCCCATTCCAACTTGAAGGGCATTCAATTGCTGATCGGGATTAGGATTTGAGTCACCGCTCTTAAGAATGACCTCGTCTTTCCCGGCATAGCCACTACCGCTATCATCCCAACGACAGCGCCCACGGCTAACGTGATCAATACTCAGTTGCCACCCGGTCATAACGACCCGCTTCGCCCGGACGTGCACATGGCTACGCTGATGCTCAATGCTGACACTACACCAGCTTACGAAGACTGGGTGGACCTTTGGGTCCGGAGGTAGCTGGATTAGGCTTCATATCCGCTTTGGTCTCCCGCCATGATCATGGGATGGTTTAGTCCCATGATGAAAGGCAGGGTTTACCGCGGACAGCGTGAGCAACGTCATTCGTTGCCTGGCAATTTCAAGTGCCTGTTCTGGGCGCCATCGGAGTGGAGTCGTAGCGCATCATCCAATCAACAAGCGAAGGTTCGGAACTGATTGGCCCCGGTTGCGCACCATTTCAGGCGTCAATCGGTAGCTGTAATGAAATCCAGCCATTAGCCATCCAACGCCCAGTCTCTATGCTCGAGCCGCGTATTCATTGTTGACATGATGATGCATTATCAATCTCCGCTTCTTCTGACCGAACTTTGGCGATTCGTCATTAACGCACGTTAGACGATGGCGAAGTGGCACCAAAGGCAATCTCCTTAGGTCTCGGTGACTTTGGTATCCTACTGGCTGCCTAATCCGTCTTAAATACAGATCCCGGTCAATGCCGTGTCGCCCGGAGAGATGGCACTAGAATTGATTTTCAGAAGCAAGCATGGCGGCGCTAATCTTGCGGTCAGCGCGATACGAGGTGACTGCCATCATAGATTATAGATGCCTGCTTCTGTACGGCGTCTGAAAGTTCGCGTCGAATAAGCGTCAAGCAAAGTCAACAAGGCTGCCTCGCCACAGACTCGCTACGGAGTGCTGACCTGTTCGGAGTGGTGGAGAAAGAAGTCCCTGTGTAAGCATTAACCAACCAAGTTACATTCCAGGTGGTGGGTAGATTGGCAATATTCAAATCATCGACAAGTTTCATCTGCGGTGTAGGCCAAGTCGGGAAAGTGGCTATTCCGTCAACACAACACAGCTTGTTCGTGAGAAAGGGACCATCCTGTGACTTTCAATGAGATAATCATATTGCACACTGAAGGAAGAGCATATTCCGACCAGACGATTTGTATGAACTTGTGCATCAGCCTTCATTGGCTTGTCACCGCCTCCGCACGGAGGCGTGGCGTATGTAGACAATCGCTTACCGAGATGACGAACAACCAGCAAACGCACAGTGTTCTTAACGAGCTGCTTTGGTCGTATGCTTCGTGAGATAATCATACAAGCGTGGATAACGAGTATCATCTGCCATTGACCGAGAAGATCTTCTCGTTTGGGTTGTATTTCAACCAGGCAACGTTGTTGGGACACACTTGGGCGATCCGGATGGCAAGCCAGATGGTCCTGCCAAGGCGATGTTTGTGGGTAGCGTTTTGGTCCACCATCCTCTCATCATGATCGGGGGTTGCGGTATCGAACCACTTCGCAGGTAAATACCCTTCGGCCCAACCCTGACCACGTAAAGCAAAGTCTTCAGGGAGAGGCTGAAAGTCGTCTCTATGTGATGGCGTCAGCAGTGCTGGCGCCTCAACCCATTCCTCGACATAGAGATCTGTCAAAAATGAGTTCATATAGTCTTTTATTTCTGTGAAGGGAATTTCATCGACGAATTGTTTAGGGTTTGTCGAGAAGTTGACCAAGCGATACAGTAGATAAAGGGTGATGTGAACCAACGACAAGACGTTGGCATCTTTGAGCCTTCTCAAAGCTAAGGTCAGCATGGTTATGGTCAAAAGCCAGGCCCTCCCAAAAATCTCGTCGCTCTTGGCTGCCTCGAAGTTGGGCGCAGAACCTTTGGCTCGTGGGGACGGAGATGGAGGCGTTTTGCTGGTCTTGATGAACGACCAGAAAACAGAATTTGCGTCACCGTAGGAGAACAAACTGGATATGTTGGCTATAGCCATGGATGTTCCAATCGGCCTGAATTTGTATCGGAGCTGAGTGACGAGATCGTCGAATTCCAACATGAAGTCAAAAAAAGTCTGCTCAAAAAGCTCCTTTGACGCCAAAGTAAGCATCAAAGCGTGTATCTTCACGAACAGCGACTCCGTGGGTAATTGTCGTACTTTCGAATCGTCAGTTCGGGCTAATATCGGTTCAAGTAGTGTCTTGATTGATTCCTGCGTCGACAAAAACGGTTGGAAGGACAACAGTGACTGGCAGTAAAGAGAGAACTGGTTGACTGGGTGGCTGCGACGAAGGATCGCGAGATGGTGGTAGAGCCTTCCAACGCCAGGATTGTGATCTGCGGCTTTAGAATACCAAAATCTTGCGACGCTTGTCCATATTTCACGATCTTTTGGGTCCTCTTCTTCGATCGCCATCCGATAGCGTGCCAGATCGCCTAGGCATTCGATCCACGTTTCTTTGAAGGCATTTATTGTCTCAAATAGCAAGGCCATCATCTGATAGGCAAGATATATAAACGCCAGCATGTAATCCAGCGACTCAGGTAGGTGATATCGCAGCAATTCCAAGAAATTATGAATGCCGTGCTTCCACATCCTTGCTGGCATAGAATAACGTGCCGCTAATTCCCTGATCGCTGGACTGGCAGAAGGGTGCTGGCTAGCTAAGAAGAAGTCATGATGTTCGTGCAGCAGAGCACGATGCAAAGCGATCAAGCTCTGCCAGTGCTCGGCAGCTGGTTTAGCTGGTAGATCTTGATTTTTGGCACGTGCGTCCTTGATTGCTGCGGTATGAGAGCTGACAAGCGTAATGCACCTGTGTTCAACCATGACCAGGCCCGCATATATGCCCTTAACTTCTGCGGCGAGTTGTTGTTGGGATATCGGACGAGAGTCCGGCTGCTTAACGAGGTTCGTTGGTGGTTGCCATGGGTTGTTGGAGCTTGCATCGGCAGACAGCCCTTGATTGTACAGGCGCTCCCCGAAAGAGCGCTGTTGATGTTGATAATGTTGTTGTTGTTGTCGCTGCTGCTGCTGCTGCTGAAACGTTGGCGATTTGGATTGAACTTTTGCAGCAGTGCCTTGTTGCGGAAGATCCGTGGCTGCAGTGGCATACAGTACAGCATTATCTGGGGATTCGCTCGAATCAACAGGGGTGGGTGTTGTTGTCCAACTTGCGTTCATATGTCTGCTGTAAGGGCTCACCGGTGTGATGGTGGGGGAGTCGGCCGTATTTGAAGGTGCAGGCCGCGAGCTCCTGTCCATAGGCCATTTGCCTTTGAAATGAGGACGAACGGTTTTCTTGAAGCCATCGGCAGATGTGCGAGTCTGCTTAGCAGAGCCGGATCTTGGCGTCGACGTGTTGACGTCCAGATCCGACGGGGGCGGTCTCTTGAAACCTTTGGCAATAGCAGAATCCAGGCTTAAAGTCGAGACTGCTAAGGCTGATGAATCTACAGCGGGAACATCCAATTCCATACAATCCTGAGGGTGAATAGTTGCAGTGGTGGCAGTAGCGGCCGCGAAAATTGTTTCGTCATTAGAGATGGGCAACTGGTCGCGTCTAAGAACGATTTGAATGTTAACCAGCCACGTACCCTCGGCAGGCCTCCAAGATTCGATCGAGGCCGTGCAGATTTCGGTGCATCAACTCACACAGCTGGCTCCCGAAGGGTATAGTGTTTGAAGGGACCGCCGTTCTCGACGTCGTCGGGATCTTCAAACTCCAACTCATGCGGCGGGTCACTGCCATCCTCGTGTTTCATCCTAGCATAACGAGGCATCCTTGCGGATGAGAAACACCGTCATTCAACTACAACAAGGAAACCGCAGCGACGAGACTAAAACTATGCCGGTATTCTCCCTCTCCAGAAGCACGGATTGCAGCAGCGTTGATGCCACCTGCGGGTCCTCGCGGCCGCACGTCAAAGCGCAGTTTAGTCGAACGTGTTAATACAGGGCTGATGAACACTCCGGATGACATCGTATGCCTACGCCGCTCGTACGTGACCGGGACTCATTGCTGATCTCACACTCAACGGGAGCTCAGCAAAAGTACAAATGCTCATCAAAGCACGCATGCTCAGTGAAGGCGTCTGAACTTAAGACTGTTAACAAGTATGTGTTGATAGACTGGGAATTTACGGGTTCCCGTCATGCTCGTAAGGCTGTGGCTCTCAACGAGATGTTACGCCGGTAAAGTCCGGCCCTGTCTTGCCCCGCTTAGGACGATGATGATCCTCGCCTACTCTCTTGCCACCCCCCTCCCCTCAGGCAACGGCATGCCCCCCTCAGGAGGGTAGATCCGTGCATGAATTCCAAACCAAACCAAACCAAACCAAACCCCCCTCCCCTCCTCTCTCCTCTGCTCACCTCCCCCCCCCCGGGTCCTCAGTCCAGCCTGTTAAACGCAGTGTGAACGTGAATTTGGGCGGCTGACAAGTACTTCTAATATGTTCTTTGCTGGGGACTTCTGTTAATCTCCAACAATGAGGCTCAAATTTTTGTGGGGGGATTGCGAACAACCAGGCAATCGAGCTAAATATCACGCGGACTAGCGAAAAGTCCCAAGTGCTTGAACTAAAATCTGGAGTATTAGATAGTTTGCCTAGTTGCCTTTTTAGCGGATCGCCGGGCGTCCCTCGAAGATCTGTCAATCTACCTACTCTAGGATTTCTGTAAAAGATCAACGTGGATCAATGTTCGGAAACTACGGCCCATTTCCTTTTAAAATTTGACCTGCATCTAGTTTCAGCTAGTCTTTGTAAACGAAAATCCATCTAACAAGAACGAAATCCGAGCATCCGATGGGACTCGAGTTGCCGGTTCCGAATTGCAAATCGGCGCCGAATTTGGTTCAGGCGCACCTGCCGTCAGAGGTTGCGGCAGCTGCGGTTGCATTTGCGCTCGCCTTAAGATGTAAAGATCCTCGCAACTCGCTTGACCCTTCTTTTGCAAAGCGGGCATGGCACCTTGCGAATGGGCGTCGTACTATCTCCCTCTTTTGTGGGCACGGCGATCTTTGAGCACGCGAAGCACATGATCAAATGTCCACATGGCAGTACAGCGGTGTCGGCGATTTGCTGCAGACAGATCTTGCACTGTAGCTTGATAGTCATCGCTTCATCGGTACAGGGCGGTGGCCGATCCTCGTCCGCATCGTCAAGAGTTCGGGGCTGGATGGATTCTGGCCCAGCGACTTCGTCACTGTTGTTGAAAGACCACGTCGGCTGGCCAAGTTGATGGACAAGGTCGCGATGCCGCTCCAAATTTTCCTGCGCGATTCGCGCCTCCAGACGAACTTCTTCCGCGACTCGATATCTGTCGTATGCTCTGGCGAACATACTTGTCAGTGGAGAAACGTAGCTGGCGCCTTGTTGCTGGATCTCTTCTCTCGTGCCGAAGACTCGCTCCAAGTGTTGCGCTGTGCGTTGCTCTCTCGACAGCTGCGCCTGTCGTTGCCTGCTGATCCTGACTTCTTCACGGATTGCATTCAATTCACGCACCGCAATTTCGCGACAGTCGCGCGCGTTCTCTTCCGCTTGTATCAAGTGATTTACTTCTTCCTGTTTCTGTTGTTGACGCAGCCTTGCTTCGTCAACAATACGTCGACTTTCAGCGATACGCTGGGCGAGTTGCCTCGGATCTTGTCTCGCTTGTTGCAATCCAGCAGGCACTTGCGACGCTGTTCGCGAACGCTGTGCCTCCTCATCCTCAGCACTTGCCAGTAGATCATCAAGCGTCGCCTGTAGTGAGACTTGAGATCTGTCCGCCCGTGGTCGCGCTTCGATGTTAACGGGCGCGCTGCGTTGATTCACATCGCGGATCGGCAGACGTCCAGGACTGGTGTCCGCCCAGCTGAGGTCTCTGATAACAGGTTCTCGTATCTCCTCGCCAGTTGCTCGGTCTTGAACCACCCTAAATCCTCTATGAAAGTCGAACCACTTTTGTAGAAACTCGCTTTGATCCGGTTCCTCCGGGATGCGGGTGTCTTTTGGGTCTATTGGCGGGTTGGTGGCTGCCATGCGGTTGCTCCAAAATTCGCGGCAAAACCAACAGTATCGCAGCCACCGAGTGCCGCGATTCACTAACCCTACACCATCCACGTAAGTCGGATACGAAGCCCCATGTGGCCGTTTGTCTTGACAGGCACAGCACACCGGAAGTGCGGTAAGCCTGCACGAGGATGGGAGTTTATGCGGACAATGCTCCGCCAGAGCAGGCGTGTCCCCCGTGAGCGTGCCCATCCTGCACCCACACGTTACCGTGTCATTGATCTCTGGGACGTTGCCGGCGAAACGGCCGGGAAAATCGTCTGCGGTTCTGGCATTAAATCACGAGACCTTAGGCCGCCGTTTGCGCAACGCGGAAAGAAATGGTTGATAGGAAAAAATTGTGTACTTCATGGTACGATTCAACACGAAGAGCCTTTGCCCCGAAAAGACGCTTAGTCATATACGCAGCGCACTCCATTTCGGGTCCCGTCAGGTAAACTTAAGATGTCGAGCTGCTTGACTTGACTACCTACCCATCTGAGGACCCTACCCCAACGTATAAAAATACCTTACCAAAGGAAGCTTATTGCAAGGCGGTAAAGGTCTGACCTTCATTGGGACTGATTCGCCCGCTGGCGGTTTGAAATTCCTCAAAGCGTGATGAATCTACAGCAGGGGCGCTTTTGCATACACAGCAGTCCCACCCCAAGTGGCGGAAAGATTGGCCACCACATGTACAGCAGTTTACCTGGATGGATATAATTCATTATTTGGGGCACTGCTTCCATGAACATAGCTTAGAGGCAAGAACTCGCTTCAGTCGGCTCGGGCTTACTAGCGAAGGCCCTTCAGTTCTGACCATAGTAGGTAAGGCTTCCAATGACCATGCATAACCTCCCGTGTGAACCGCAACTGACGATACCAAGCACCTGAATCCTTACAGCTCATCATCTCCGCAGTGAAATGATGAGCCTTTTGTGACACGGGTTACAGATAAGACCTTGTCTGAAAATTGTAAGACCCGTCTCGGATAAACGGAAAAACTTTTAGACAAGGGCGTAGGTTAGAACCTATTATCTATACCTTTCTACTATAGTAATTTCTTGACATATGTATGTTCGAATACGCCTTGTCTAAAAGTTTTTCCGTTTATCCGGGACGGGTCTTATAATTTTCAGACAAGGTCTTATCTGTAACCCGGGACAGATTCAGTGTCCAGTCCATCCGTCCTTCCTCATCAGATAGCAAATGTATACCATTAATTTTTGGCCACTCGTTGCTACTTTTATCAGATTTGCTACGTACCTCGGTTTTGTACCTTAGTTCTGTACACGTGACCTCGCAGGGCGCACCTTTGCATTAGTCAAATTGACCTCAGTTTCGGCAAGCCTATCTACCGTCTTTCTGTAATCAAGACATTAATTATTATCAATCGTTCAGGAAAAGTAAACGACCTCATTAGGACATACTAGCCTAGTGCGGTGTAGGATGTTGGGTGTACAATACGGTTATGTAAAGACGGTCATCGTGCCTAGGACACCTACCTAGTTTACTCTTTTCTTGACGTCACGAACCCATGTTATGAAAACCATCTATACAGGAGTGTCTCGGATCATGAAGTCGGTGATCACCACTTTTTGTCTCCGACAACAACCCCTCCAAGCATAGTCGGTAGAATATCAGGGTACGAAACTCTATCACAACTTGCTTTAATACCTCAGACACTCTCTCGGTATTCTTGGAGGTTCGATTCACTCTTTACATTAGACTGACCGTCTGCACAGCTTTACTGTACAACTGCGAAGAGATTTACTTTGTCATGCGGATCTGATCAAAGCAATATGGCCCCCGCCAACTCAGCTGCGTGGGCACTGGAAGATAAAGCACAGTACGTCATCAAGCCCGCAGACTACCCTAAGCCTGGAGATAAAGAAGTCATCATCAAGAATGGCGCGGTAAGGTACGGAGTTCCAAATCATGTGGCATCTCTTCTTATGACATCCTCCCTTACATAGGTGGCTATCAACCCCGTCGATTGGAAGTTGCAGGATTGTGGTATTGGTCTTTTGGCATTTTCGTGGAAATGGCCGCAAATTCTTGGCGAAGATCTTTCTGGCATCGTGGACGATGTAGGTTCCAATGTGACGAGACTCAAAAAGGGTGATCGGGTGATTAGCCATACCTCTCAATTGGGCACGTGGGACCCCAAGCACGGAGCATTTCAACTATACACCAGCGTCTCTGAGGAATTAACCTCCCCGTTACCTGACAAGTACTCGTTCGCTCAAGGGGCAGTGCTGCCCCTAGCAATCAGCACGGCCGCCGCAGGTCTGTTTTCACCAGACTTTCTATCACTGCCACCACCCAGCATGAATCCCAAACCGACTGGCACAACGCTCTTGATATGGGGCGGAAGCTCTTCCATAGGCAGCCTAGCGATTCAACTAGCCAAGGCATCAGGTATCGAGACGATCGTCACAGTATCCGCCAAAAACAAGGATTACTGCAAAGCTTTGGGTGCTGATCATCTATTCGACTACAGCAGCAAGACTATCAAAGACGAGTTGATAGATGCTTTCAAGGGCAAGACCTCGGCTGGCGCATACGATGCAATCTCGGTGCTAGATTCGATGAGTGTCTGCACAGCTGTATTGGCCACGGTGAAGGGAAGCCGCTTTTTGGCGACAAGTCTACCAGCTCAAACTGAATTGGAGAATGGTGTGACTGTCAAATGTGTCTTGGCTTGGGAAATTCAAGGCACGCAGACAGCGAAGGATGTTTGGGCTGATTACGTCCCCGAAGCCTTGGCCAGTGGCAAGCTTCTACCTAAGCCAGATCCTTTAATCGTTGGCAAAGGCCTGGAGCACGTCCAAGACGGCTTGGCTGTCAATAAAAAGGGTCTGAGTGCGGCTAAAGCCGTTGTGGAATTGTAGACGAGCCGCTTTTGTCAGCTCGGCAAATAGCATTGAATAAAGAGCAAATGAGTATATGAACGCGCAATTTGCAGGTTAGATCTGAAGCGGGTCTGCCTTCAACGCAATAACGACGCGACATACAGTACTAGGACAAAAGTCTGTGTACACTTTCCTGCGAAATCTGTTAGGGCAGTGTCTACGGACTTCTGTCACGTCACTGTAAGTTGTTAGGTTACCTTCCATTAAGCTCGGCGAGCTCGGGTACTAACCCGCCTTGCACGGGGTTCAGAGAGCTTATTACATAATCAACATCCAATCGCCCCACTCGTGCAAGGAACTCATCCAAATGTGCCAGTCACATGCTTCAAGGTCGCGGGGCTGAACCCGGTGGCTGCTCAAGAAGTCGCGGGACCGGCTCATGCGTGCAGGCAGCTACGTACGTCGGGCGACGCATATGAGAGGCATCTTTAGACGCCTGCATTAAGCCCAGCTGCTCGCCACATCGATAATCTGTCACCACCAGTCGTCAATACCGCTATAGACAATGAATTTCATACACACAACGCTCGACCGGTGGCGGGATATATATGCACCTATTTCACATACGTCGACTTTCCGCAAGTAAGTCTGCTAATGAACGGGACTGCAAATCCAAGCACAAGATATCTGACGTGATAACAATCACAGGACTGGCGAGCTGACGCCTGAAGAATTTGTTCTGGCGGGAGACTTCTTAGTCTCCAAATTTCGAACTTGGTCATGGTCTGATGCATCAACGCCATCACGACGAGTTGACTATCTACCAGCAACAAAACAATTTCTTGTAACACGAGGTGTCCCTTGCCACCGACGTTTGGATGACAATTTTGCTGGTGACGCGGCTACTGAAGAGATGGTCGGTGAAGATGGATGGTTGCAGGCTGGTGGCGACAAGAAGCAGGGCAGAGACAGTGAAGTTCTTCGCGGTGAAGTGAGGATTCTGGACGGCAACGGCATCGCTCAAGATCCGGATGACGGAGAGGATGAGATACCTGACATGGAAGATGAAGATGATGACGCCGATGCAATCATCAAAGATGGCAGTGCCGCTGGCTCCAAGACAAAGCAGCCTCTGAGGACGTACACCTTGTACATCACATATACACCCTACTACCGGACGCCAAGGTTCTATCTCCAAGGCTTCCTGAGCAATTCTTCGCAACCTTTGCCTCCTACAGAGATGATGGATGACATTGTCGGCGATTATAAGGACAAGACCGTCACGCTTGAGGACTTCCCATTCTTCGATCCCACCGAGTCCGTTAAAATGGCAAGCGTTCACCCGTGTAAGCACGCGTCAGTCATGAAAGTTCTTTTGGATCGGGCCGATGCAGCTCTGAAGCTGCGCCAGGAAAGGATCGCCAAAGGCCGTCAAGCTAAATCTGATGCTGTGGGGATGGAAGGTTTGGTTGATGATACGACTAACTTGTCGATTGACGACAGGCAATCACAGCAGCAAAGAGCACACGAAGCTGGTGTGGCGGCTGCTGGAGGTAACAGTGGTGACGAGTGGGAAGTGTTGCAGCATGATGCCGACGCAGCAAGAACAGGTCCACAGGAGAGCGCCATTCGGGTCGACCAATATTTGGTGGTTTTTCTCAAATTCGCAGCGACATTGATTCCTGGAGTTGAACATGATTTCACGACCAGCGTTTAGTACAACAGATTATGTCTTTTCGACCACCTCCATTATTCTCCCATCACTCCCGCCCGTCTGTCTCGCTCGGCACAAAAACTTATATGCAAATATGCCGTAAGAGACATGCTATTTTCCTAGCATGATCCCACAGAAGCTTTCGCTTGGCACTCGGGTTTGCAACCAATTGTAGATCCCGAGACGATGGTGGGTTCGATCATCCCCAAGAATGGAGCAAGCCTATCGCGGGAGTTTTGATGGTGTCGACATCCATTGAGTTCAGGCTGACACCGGAATTCAATGCACTAGAATCAACTACGATGCAATGCGCATGATCTACCGCGGTAGGAAATCTGATAAGCGTCATGAAAACATATCAATCACGTCCAAACATCCGAAGCGCTCAAGTTAGATGTAGAAGGGGGAGCTCGATCGGTATCTCGAAACGAAAGCCACCTATCATTGCACTGATTGTACGATCAAGCACTACAACTTTGCCTAATTTATCTTGTCATGACTTTGCTTAGTGTAATGTGATGTGATGTATAGTTGTGTAACGACCTTTCCTCTCCAGTCTCCATCCTCTTCGCCCACTTGACGCGCGGTATTCTTGACCTTTTTTGGGGGTATAGAAGAGAAACTGGATCCTTGATCGTAGCTGTCACATAATTGTGCTGCAAGCCTACGGGGCACTGGCAGGCCTCGTATGAGCATGGAGCAAGTTCGTAACGATCGGCCATAGCCAGTGTCGTGCCTATTGTTTTGTTCGTACTAAAAGAAAAAGGTCGAGAACATGAGACAGGAAGCGCATTAAAAGTCATAGGTATCAGCTTATACATTGAAGCATTTCTTGCTTGAAGGCTATGTCGTCTCATGGAAGACCGCACAAAGGTCACCTCCTTTTTGAGGCCGCTAAGTGTTGGCTTAAGTCACGGTGTTGGCCTTTTATATCACAAAATGTGACAGAGATCGATTTCATGAACCGAGAATGAGAAGAAACTTCCTAAAGTAATCAAACAAGCCAGTACCGTCAAGCCTGGGCTGGCGAATGCTCATTGGTTGCCAGTATTGAGGTTCCGACATTTCCCAATAGAATCCTTGCAGCTGCATCGCGAAAATGCATGAAGTTACCTGCACTGCGCTCCATCAGAAGATGGCTCATACCTTTGTCCAAGAACTCCGCTCCAATTATGGGATTGAACATTGTCATCGTAGGTGCCGGTTTGGCTGGCCTGGCGGCAGCCGTGTTTTTACGGAAAGATCACACAGTGACAGTGATTGAGCGGAGCTCCTTGGATCTGCAAACAAACGACTATGGTCTGGCTGTCGTGGCCAATGCCTTCAAGTTGCTACTCCAGGCAGGCCTGGAGCCCAAAAACCTGGACATGGCGATCATGACACGCATATGGGAGCGTCGCTACGACAATGTCGAGAATGTTACGGTGGATTTTGACGCGCGAAAGATGTTCGGGGCACCAAGCGTCCTGGTCAGAAGAAGCAACCTTCAGCGAGAGCTGTTGCGATTGGCTACAAGTCCAGAGCTGCCAGCTCAGCCAGCAAAAGTTGTCACGAACACCTCCGTGGACAAACTTGATGTCACTCACGGTCTTACTTCAACAAGCGACGCGGAGACTATCAAAGCAGACCTGATCATCGGTGCTGACGGAATCAATTCTGTGGTTCGAGGCGTAATCCAAGCATCGGAAAATGTTATTTCTCGACGAGATGGCCCGATCTCTCATGACCTGCTCGCTTTTATGGCTCAAGTTCCCATATCTACAATCGACGAAACTTCAGATGTCGCCTTCTTGAGACACCCCGACACTACAGCTGGACTCGTCAGTTGGATATCCCCCGAAGGTCGAGGTGACAGACGGCGAATCCTTGCTTATCACATCAGCCCTCACGAGCTTCAGGTCGTCGGCTATACGAGGGAACAGGAACTTGCCGCGGAATTTCATGCCCACTCTTCCAGCATCATCCGCGGCATTCCAGCGTCAAGGGCCCAAGCAGCCTTTCCGGACTTTTCGCCAGTAGTAACGGATCTGTTCGCGAAAAGCGCCGCACCTGATTCAACTGTCGAGGCCTGGCGCATCAGGGACATCGATCCACTCCTCCAGTGGCGCGGCTCACGTGCGCTGCTGATAGGCGACGCTGCTCACGCCATGACGCCGCATGTCGGCCAAGGCGCAAACATCAGTATCGAGGATGCTGAAGCACTGGGCTTTCTGCTGAAGAATGCCAGCACTGCTGAAGAGGTCAACAAGGCCCTCGACACGTTCGTCAAGATCAGGCAGCACAGGGCTCATGAGATCGCGCTGGCGTCCCGACACAGCGGTGGCCTGCTCAGCGCCCAAGAGATCGAGGCGGCCGGCGCGTTCGACAGGCAAGCGTTCAACCGCAAGACGTACGGATACGTGGGCGCGGAAGCTGCGGTCAAGGCTATTTCGTGAACATTCCTATTGCGGCTGGCGCCTGGATGCGCATCGAGCGACGTGCTCAGCATTCCGGGACATTCGTTGGCAAGGTCAGCGCGAAGCAAACGAACGACGGCTTGAGGGAAAAAAGTAGATGTGTTATAGTTTTTTCGGACGACGATGAAATGACCGGATGACATGGCTTCATGAGTTCCATGTGCATATCACATGGATTAAGCACGACTGTTGGTCTTTAACCCATCAATGGCAAGAAGGCTGCGCGGTCTCTGGACGCTTGAAGGAAACGCGTCCGGCGACCAGTGTACGTGGATGCGCTCGATAGACCTCAGCTGCCCCGAACGGGGTAAACCTCACTCGAGAGCATTTCTACATTGACATCTTTCGTATGCAGCAAAGTGCGATATAGTCCAACGGATGGAAATCGGTGCTCTTCCGAAAGCCTCTTCGATTACTAAGTAAAGAACGCTGCTTCTCTAATGAAGCGCGGCATTTGCAAGTTATCGACCTGCTCACTCAGTAAAGCACCGCGTCCTCACCGTCTGCGTCGACCTCCTCATCGTTGTCTTCAGGCGCTTGCTGGTGCTGGTGCTGGTGCTGCGAGCTGCTCGCCGAGCCGTCTTTGCGCACTAATTCTTCATGTTTCATTATCCCGTCATCTGTTGTTCCATCGACGGCCGTGACAGCCACTTGCGCCTTTGATGCGGTGACCTCCACGTGCTCTCCAGGAGGCCTCGGACTCGTGTTATTGATTTCGTTGTCGGTGACTACGTTTTCAGCAGCGCTTTCGCTGGCAGCTTTAGTTTGATCGTCGTTAGTCTCTCGGCTGTCCGTTGGATGTGATTCTCTGCTCGCATTTCGAGCAGGCTCAGGCGTTTGATCATCTTGCCGATCTGCCGTGATTTCCCCTGCCTCAGGATGTGTATTACCGTTAGTGCTTCCCACATCATCAGCGTCCTCTTCATTTCCCCGCTGTCTGCTAGCACGATATTGTGCGAGGTCATCCTCAATCGTCTGTTCAGCCTCCTCGATCTGTTTGTCTATCTGACGTTGTTGATCTGGTGTTGGTTTGCACGGTGACCAGTAAAGTCTTGGCTCGGTGTTGGTGAGCAAGAGATGGGCCGTTGCACGCAGATTACGATGACGCTGCTCCATGCACTCGTATTCCCATAGAACTTGATCTTTTTTGCGCTGCGCAGTCAATCGGTCAAGCCGTTCCCGTCGTTGGGCGTCTAATGCTTCTTGCTTCAGACGCAATTTCTCTCGCTGCTTTTCGTCGATCTCTGCTCGCCGCTTGCTGGCTGGTGATGAGTCGTCCGATCGTTTGAGGGCGCCCAACAGTCCACCAAACAATCGCCTGTTGCGGCCTTTCTCTTGCTCTCGAGACTTCTGACGCGCGGCATTGTCTACTGATGTCGTAGTCGCTTCGTTGGAGAAAGCAGAGCTAGGGGATTGCAGAACTGGTTCCTTGGCGCTGGGTGATTGCAAGACTTCTTCGTTGGCTCTAAGAGCGTCTGTATCTGTGTCTGAGACGCGTAGGCGTTTCGGAGCATTTTCTTCACCATCGTCGCTCGCGGGCGGTTGAGAACGCTTCAAAGCACCTAGAGGCTGTGTTTCGATGTCTGATATTGCATCATTCTGCCTCTGCAATGACTCAGGCAATGGCGAACGATCAGGTGTCGGGAGGTTTGAAGACACCATATTGGGTAGTGAGCTTGCAGTATAATTCGCCAAAAGGTTCTGTCCCGTTGGTCACTACTGCAGATAAAATTGCATAGAATATTGAACCTGGCCTCTTAGTAGCGGCGAGACGACACAATTCGTCCAGACACGTTTTTTATGACAGTCGGCACTGGAGAGCTATCTTGATCAATGACGCGAAACCTTAAAACGCGCGAGAATCAAAAATTCGGGCCTCCCACTGCGCCATGGCCAAAAACGGGCAAACTTTGACAACCTAAGCCTTCAATCTAAGGCCAAATACAATCACGTGATTGACTCTAAATTCTTAGAATATAAACAGCCATTGGTTTCCACGACGTCCTTTTAAAAACCTCTCAGTTCCAAATTAATCAGGCGGCAAAATCAGCAGCCAACCCAAAGAATAGCCAACACATTTGCCATCCGCCCGCAAAAACAACAACAAAGCTTTTCAAAATCTCGATATCAACGACATAAAACATGTCCCGCCACCATCCGGATCTCGTCATGTGCCGTAAGCAGCCAGGCATTGCCATCGGCCGTCTGTGCGAAAAGTGCGACGGCAAGTGCCCCGTGTGCGATTCCTACGTACGCCCAACCACCCTGGCCAAGATCTGCGACGAATGCTCTTTCGGAAACTTTCAGAACAAGTGTATCGTCTGCGGCGGTGAGGGCATCTCGGACGCATTCTACTGCTTCGAGTGTACTCGCCAGGAGAAGGACAGGGACGGCTGTCCTAAGGTGATCAATCTGGGCAGTTCTAGGACCGATCTGTTCTACCAGAAGAAGGGCACGAAGAATTCAACAGCCACCTGTGAGCGAAGTGCCTCCAAATCTCCTCCTTACAACCAGTTCTGATCTTCGACAGAGAACGTGCGAGGCTCTATGGCGATTCTGACAGGCTTGCACGTTTTGCCGAAAGACACGTTTTAGTGTCGAACGAATCTCGGCATCTACGAATTACACTAATGACGAGAAAAGTCATATGTAAGATACTTTGACACCCATTCCCACGGTTTTGCGCACTTTCTCCCATGCCGACTGACGCGCACGGTCCAGTCGATTCCTCACATCTCTTCTAGAGAGTGCCATTACCAGCGCAACGAGAAATGCCAAGAAACGCAGAATGATCACTGGATTCCCCCTTAGACTTTGCAGTAAGGAAGTCAATGCCTGCTGCAGTGAGCCGCCAACTAACGCTACTCGGCGATACAGATTCATTGGCGGTGGTTGAGGATTCTTCTTCGTCGTTGGGTGACCATTTCGTCTATTGAGCGATGAAGCCTTTCTGGAGTGATTGGAGGAGGTGGCTGGCGTGGAGATTTCTGGCGATGGCTTAGAAACATTGGGTGATGCTTTAATAGATGACTTCTCGACACCAAAATCGCCCACTGAGATTGGTCGACTCGGTTCTTTGTTCTTCTCCGTCTTGGCTTTGATTTCCTGTTCTCTAGTGGCTTGCTGTGCACGTCGTGACTCTTCTTCGTCCCGTCGTCTTGCATCCTCGAGCTGTTGCTCCCGCTGACGTTGCAGCCCTTGCTCCCGTTTAGAGTCGATGTTGCGTTCGTCTTGCACATTTTGCAATGCTTGCAGGAAAGCTTCACGTCGCTCTTCGTCGAGGATTTCGCTCATGCTAATGAAATCTCGCGCATAGTCCCACTCGTCATTTCGGGGCAGCACATGTAAAGTAAGAATCTCGAGGATCTTCAACAGACTGTTCAGATCTCTTGGTGTGCTTGTCCCGTTTGCTGTGCTATTGTACTGATGAGACCGCCCGTTACTGTACTTTTGCGCCAAATGGCCAGACACATCTAGCGGTGGATTGGAGTACGACGACAAGTAGCTCTCCAACCGTTGTTGCGTTGCTTTTTGGTCAGGCGCGTGAGCCAACATCAGTGTGGCTCTGGTCAAGTTTGTCAGTTCAATTAGCTTTTCAGCCCTTGGAATGCTGGCAACTAACAGATTTGCAATCAGTGCAGCGTCCACGCTACTGTCCACTCCATTGAACCCCACGTCAATGACCTCATCCCAGATTGTGCCGTCCCGGGCTTTCGTTGCCATGGCTTTCCATCGGACACTACCAAACTCCTTCTTGCCCTCTTCTGAGCCCATGTTGACGGCTTCGTTTACTATCGTGATGTAGAGCGTCCATACTTTGATTCTGGCGCTGCGCGAGGCATGTGTGATCGGAGCAAGTGCGTTTTCTGCGGCGGGCGGGTATAAGTCATGATCATCTTTCGCTTCGCCACTTTCAGCGGCGGTCGCTGAAGGTCGATTGATGATCGGTGTAATGAGGTCCAATGCTTCAGCGATACGACGCGTCACGAACAAGGATTGCGCGGCTTTGTACGTTCGGACTACTTGGGTATGGACGGACGATGATGGATGTTGGGAGCCTGAAAGGGAAGAGATCGAAGCTGAGAGGTTGGTAGGAGAAGGTTCCGTTTGAGAAAGGGAAGCCATTGATATAATAGCCTGTCATAGGAGTTCGATTACATTTCTAGAGGTCACAATGGAAACGTTCGATCCATTGGATAAACACAACGCAAGTGGAGTTGTCGGCAGCTATGCAGATGCTCGGCTGCAACTTTGAGTTCATTAGCTACATGCATTATGAGCGGGCAGTTCCAGCCATGGATGACACCTGCGAGATGATGACTAAGCTTCCGACAGGGTCCTCCTGAAATCCCAATGTCTCCTGCAAGCACGAGTTGTTCGCCCGTGCACATCTAAACTTCAATACAAGTCTTCCGTCAACAGATCACGCACTATCAGCCTGCACATCAGTCGTCCTCAAGCAATCGAAAGTTGGAAAGAAGAGACATCTATTCGCACATTTCGTTTCGAATACTGGTGACGGACCGCTGCCACCGATACCTGATTTCCCTAATTTCCATTTAGAACCGACACGACTATGGTAAAGAGACCTTTTCGAGCGACTGATTGCATACGTGGCTTAAATCCGGCTGACCTTTCCATAGTCCTCTCCCGAGTCCACTCCTGATGCTGTTACCAGAGCAAGTGGCGCACGAACCTCGTCCCCAACACCTCCTGGAGGTCCGAAACAAGTAATTCGAAGACGAGCGGCGGCCGACAGACAGGATAAAGTCGCAAATGCTAGACCAGCCAGCACAAGAGCAGCGGGAGCAGGTGGGAGCTCTAATACGATGCTGAGTATGGCTTTCGCGTCCGGATTGTGGTGACGATGGCTAATGCGCAGCTTGCAGAGCTTTACACGGACGAGTCTCCTGGGCTGAAGGTTGATCCTGTTGTGGTTATGACGCTCTCAGTAGTGTTCATAATAAGTGTTGTTCTACTACATGGTACGTGTTTTCGCTCGATCCGATCCACAATGCAGCGAAATTGACATTGGAGAGTAGTGATTGCGAAAATTACCAAACGATTCTACGTATAGATCGAATCGTGCCCGGGATGCGCCGTTCTATTTCGCATTGGCCTCGAACACTTCAAATTCCGAATCCGTTTCCACACTTCTC
Source organism: Dicorynia guianensis (assembly GCA_037013595.1). Lineage (NCBI taxonomy): Eukaryota > Viridiplantae > Streptophyta > Magnoliopsida > Fabales > Fabaceae > Dicorynia > Dicorynia guianensis. The sequence continues at coordinate 403,204 of JASUAB010000020.1, forward strand.
AGTGGAGGGAAATGGCCGAGTTTTCGAAGTTTATCTCCATATTGATACGCATTTCCTCGTCGAATTCAGCGGGAGCCAGATAGCATGAAATTCACTATACGATGTCTATTGCTTGATTTCCTTAGGTTACTCAAAAAAACAAGGCAAGTTAAGTCGGGGCGAAGGGAAACCCAAGATTGAGTAAGGCTGGCTGTGAGCGGCGTTGGCACACTGCGCGAACTTCTACACTGTATCAGTCACGATTCTAGTAGCTACGATTGGCAACGCTACTGGAGTGACGACGAAAATTAATAGCAATACATCACGTATTTTCCGCAAGAGTGAGTCAACGTAGACGCCGCCATAAGAGCTGGCCCCCTGTAAGCAATCTGCAAGCGTCCCATCGCAACGCGCAAACACGAAATGTCCGCAACTGCCGATTACTAAAGCAAATGACACTACAAAAATGCATCGTTACTAAGGCTGCGGGGAAATAAACGAGGTCTGAGGTGAATTCGACTATTAATAAAGCAAGACGATCAGTTCGAGTTCACGTTCCAAATTAAAATTGTTAATTATAATAATGATTGGTGAACATAATCCCTCTCAACACTAGGTCGGAATTACAGACTAATACCGAAAACGCGAAAAAGGGGACGAGTTCCAAAGGAAAGAGTGTGACTATTATGCACAGTCAGCAAAGTAGTTGCTTCTGCAGCTGCCATGTAAGGCATATTCGGAGTCAGTCCCGCCGCCCATACGAGTCCCGTCTACTACGCAAAACCTCATTGATCGTGAATTGAATTCCCAAGCGTTCCGTTTCGCCTCTTTGCGTTGATTCAAACTCAAGGCCCGAGATCTTTCGTGCAGTCTTGGTGTCGGCGGAACACCTTGTCGGGGCGAACTTCTCTCGTCGTTGCCACTTGACCCCAGTCATCACGCGTTCGCTCGCTTCTATTGTCTTGTGTTTCTCTACCCTTGAGGAAGCCGCTCCTTCATTCTCCAGACTCCAAGCTGTTCGAAGAAAACTAACAATCAGGAGGTCCTTTCCCGCCACCCTCAGAAGCCGTCAAAACAATATCACCAGTCTTTAGACCAAGGCCACTTGCAAACTCCGGATCTTCTGTCGGAATATTTGCCCTCCTGCTCTCAGTTTCGCGATCCAGACCAGGCCAAATAGCGGGCTTTCGCCTGCACGGAAGTTCGGATTCCTCATAATCAAGACGCTGCGTGGTACGAGCACGAAGTCAAACCTGTCGTTTGAACGATTCACTCAGAACACTTGATCAGCTCGTTCTACTCCGGTACGGCAACCGCAAAACACCCGTAGCATTCATCTCTTCCCCAATCTCTCCGCTACCGGATACAAGCTCAAACAACCTTCGACGCAGCATTCGTTCTCGCGCTACAATTCTCGTACTCCCGCGCCCACAGTCACCACGTTTCAAGACACTCCCTTGAGAAATACCTTACGTTAAATCTATTAGTCAACGCAACTTATATTAGCGTAACAGATGGGATTTGAGGAAACTCTGACTTTGCGAGTTTGTCTCATTTGGCGGTAGCGCTGGGCATTTGAGAGGTGATGATGATCATGAATTCGCCCAGAGGCCTCCAAGAAGGGGCAGCCTCCAACTCACTTCAGCGACCCCCGCTCACCTCGCATCACTCCAGTTCCGTTCCATCCACTCCTCGACCTCCTTCACGCGATCTTCGCTATCGATCGAGAACCCCCTCACCCAGCTCTAAACCCAACAATCGCTCTCCTCGTTCGGTATCTTCTGGTTCTCATCGACATCTTCCTTCACTGCGACCTACCAATCCCGCATGTCGTTACCAGAGCACTCAGACTTCGAGAAGGCGGATTCCCTACACAATCGGGTCAGAGCCTCTGGAGAGAGAACGGCCAGAGCCCCCGGACGAATTTTCAAATTTAAACAATACTAACTTCACAAGATCAATTCAAGACCTCTACCACGAACTCTTACCATCCAAGGAGAATGAAGACCGCCGAATCCAGGTGGTTGAGAAGCTAAGGCGCATCTTGCACGAGCAATGGCCTGACGAAGAGATCGATGTTTCTGTTTTCGGGTCTTCTGGCAATCTACTGTGTACCAGCAAATCCGATGGTACGTCAACCCCCTCTTATCGTTACAGTGTAATCGAATATGGCTGACACTATACCTTGTAGTTGATGTCTGTATTACGACCAGACATCTCGACACTGTCTGTGTTCTCGCAGATGTTCTAGCAAAGCGTATGTAACATGGCAATAATACCTATTGTTTGGCTCTTACTGACTCACAGCCCTGTGCTGCTCTAGGAGGCATGAAAAATGTCACTTGTGTTCACGCCAAGGCCGTCCCAATAGTCAAAGATATGGGATCCCGAGTTCAAATGGCGTGCGATCTCAATGTGAATAATCACGTTGCATTGAAGAATACGCAGATGGTCAAAGCATATATGGAGATCGACGACCGAGTGCGACCACTTGCCATGCTTGTCAAGTACTGGACAAAGAGGCGCATAATAAACGAAGGTTTGTGAAACTTCACCCCGTCTGTCATTTTCGTTTACTCCCTAACTTGAGCTTCCAGCCTCTGGTGGGACTTTGAGCTCGTATACCTGGACTCTTCTGGTCATCCATTTCCTTCAGACGCGTGCTACTCCGGTGTTGCCGGTTCTCACTCTTCGAGATTCGGATGGGAATCCTCGTGATGACTTTAGTGATGACGTGCAGCGTTTTAAAGGTTTTGGGCGTGCAAATAAAGAGCCGTTATCCGACCTGTTTTGCAGGTTCTTCCGTCATTACGGCTATGAAATAGATTACGACACAGCAGTGCTCTCGGTTCGCAAAGGTGGATGGATGACGAAAAAGGAGAAGAATTGGCACTTGGCGACTAATAATCGTCTGTGTGTTGAAGAACCATTTAACAACGAGCGCAACCTGGGAAACACGGCTGGACGATACAGCATTCCGCGGCCTGCATATGGAGATACGGCAAGCTTTCACGCGGTTAGTTGGAAATCAAGACATCAAGAATTCCGTCTGCGAACCGTACGAATTCCCACCAGAAGAACATCGATCGATCTTCGAGAAACCTGCCCCCGGCCCTAAACCAGTACTTTCGAGATCTGCGTCGCAGTCTGGTCGTGGCGGTCGTGGAGGAAATAGGGCGCGTGGCACTAAAGAACGATTCGACCAGCGCAACAACGGCAGCAATCCGCGACGTTCATCTAATCCGGCATCATACGGTCAAACTCTTCTGTATCCTTTTCTAGGCAGCCCACCGCTGATCTGGCAACACGGTGACTATCTAAACCCTCAGTCGGCCTTCTGGATTGAGCGATCACCTGGCCCGAATGCACAGGCAGCTGTCGCATCAGGAGCAGGAGTTAAGGTGGAAACAACTATTGATGGCTCAGGGGCAGACTCAGCAAGCGCAGCAACAAGTGTCCCAAATGGCTGTCTTTGAACAAACTCGATCCGGATATGCTACTCCAACATCACAGACACGAGCGTGGCTCAGTGGACCCTCTCTTGCTTCTGCCTCCAGTCCTCGTCAGACCGGCTTCGAAACCCCTCCCAGTTCGACGTCACTCCGATACCCCTTCACTAGCAGCTCGGTAGACTCGCAGTCCATCCCGATGTCTCTTACGTCGTCGCAGCAAGGTACAACTACGAATCCCTCATCCCCTTCAATACCAGGCGTTGCCCCATTGAGACGAGGGACTTCACGATCCGCATTTGACGAGAATGCAGGTGGAACTGCGCGCTCTCAATCGCAACCTGCACGTCCCATGGTTCCCCAATATATGCCTAATGGGATGCCACGGTCGAATTATAATGCTTTCATGGCCCCCCAGATTCCACCGCTTCGCCAAGATCAGATCCTCGCGCCTGGACTTCAGCGACATGGATATGTTGGACCTTATCTTGGTCCCACAGGGTACTACTATATCCCCGTAACAACGGAGCCCGTTCCAAGAGAGTATCTCGGCTATGGAATAGGGGAGACGTCGGCCTTCGGTTCGCCTCCGTCTGCTGCCAAGGCTGATCACTTCATGAATAACGATGAAGCATCTTCGAACGGGCGACTGATGTCTCCACGCCACCGCGATGCGTCGATGAGCAGTACATATTCAAATGTTGCGCGTTCTCCGTCACCATTGACTCAAACACCCGACTTCGTGGGATCTGACCTAGACGATACACCAACCAACAGGCCTGTCACAAGTCTACGTGCCGATCCTTCAGGGCCGCTTATCGTTGATGGCTCTTCTCCAGCCAATACACCCATCCGTAACGGTGACGAGGGTTTCAATAGCCCGACACGAATTCGTGCACCCACATACGGCAGCCATACCCACAATGCCTCGACTACGAGTCACAGCACAGCGGAGCCATCTTCTGAAGACATCCCCGAGTCTATGTTCTTTCCGGCCATTTCAGGAGATCACATGGCGTCTTTCTCGTCAAGCGGAAACGGCATGTTTCTGCCAGAGTCCTATCGTACTCAGCTGCCCCCAGCTTGGATATCACGTCCTCCCCCAGGTAAATCCCATACCACAGACGGGACACCCCTGATCGTCTCCGGGAACCCACGCTCTTCTGGTAAAGAGAATTCTCCAGAGACTTCACGGCCCCATCGGAAGTCCAGTGGGAGTCAACGGATGCCAATCCCGCCTCTGGACCTTGCGGGATCTGATCAGGCGGCTTCTGCAATATCCTCACAGCAGGACAATTTGCGCGATGTGTTGGCTACTAAACTGCCAATGCTCTCCCCGGTACAGGAAACCCGAACCCCATCGCCTACATCTAGCCGCAAGGGCCATTCGAGAGAAGCTTCGCAAGCCAATGGTACGGCTAACGGACCCAACCCTAAAGCTTCTGCTGGAAAAATATCCAATGCAATCCTTCCCTCGTCCGTTGTAGGTACCTTCAAGGACGTGCCGAGTGGCGTGCCGAAACCGACTAGCTCGCACGCTCGCGCAGCTTCTATGAATGCAGCCATTCAGCAGTCCAGCGCATGGCAACAAATAGCGAAGAAAGGTGGTGGGAAAAAGGGCAAAGGCACGGCCGCACAGCAACCGGCCCAAGGCCAGCAGAGCCAGAAGCCGCAGCAACAACGCAGCCAACATGCCAACGGAGATCTGAAGGAGTCAAAAGCGAAGCCTGAGAAGATGCCTGAGAACGTTGCAGACCGGAAAGGTGGATGATTGTTGCCTATTAGCATGGGCGTAGGCCGCTTGCACAGTAATTTGTGGTGTTGCAGGTTCTTGCCGCATGGAAGGCTTGGGAGAGCTTAAGGTTTCCCTGACTTTCGCTGCAATCAAAATTCGGTAGTGGATTGCATGAAGGGTAGAATTACCCACGGGTAATAGGCTCACGGAAAAGTGATTCAATCGATACTTGACAGACGTTAGACTTCGATGCTTGGCTTAGAATTTTGCTCCCTCTTCAGATCCGTGACAAAGTCCAACGCGTCCACGTGCTCTCGCACGTCGTCGTAGTCGATCGTTCGTCCCCGGCCTGCCTTGCCGCACCGCGACCGCACCGCGACCGCACCAGATTCCTCGTGCCGCCGAAACCAAACCCCACCCCTCGCAACACCACACACGCGTAGCGGCAACTTATCGTCACAGCCATGGACAAGGGGAGAGCAGGCGCCATTTCGGTGTCAAGGCAGTCACGCCAGCGCGCTGTGCCTTTCAGAGAGCAACGCAAAGCTGGAGAAGAGGAGAAGAGCACGGAGATGTCATTAACTATAGATCCCCTGAAAGGGCCATCGTTGACCAAGAATCCGTTTTGATTGAGAATGAGACATTATCAAACATGGCCTTCGTTCCTCTTTCTCGTTCGTGGTCTACCTATGCAATCCTTTGCCGTCCCTGATACCGTCTCGCCGCGCGTCATTCATTGCCGTGGCCATTTGTACGGCCGCCGCCGCTGCCACTGTTGGCTGTGCTGCGTCTGCTCCTCTGGCTCGCAGCCGTCGCCGGGGTAGTGGCGAGCGTGTTTGTCGCTGTGCTGTTGGTGGTGTCTGCAGGCCCTTTAGTGGACACATCCGACTTGTCTGTGTCTTCTCCCATGGAACCGTCTTGAGTGTGCGCAAGGGGAAGCGGGTCGCCCGAATGCTTATTGGCGGATTCCTCAGGACCAATCTGTTCTGCAATAGTTGAAGAGGCTACTAAGTCCGGTTGAGCTTGTGAATCTGACGCTGAAGTGATGACGTTTGATTCAGCTTCGCCTTTGATATCTTGTTTACTTTTCGCCTGGGTGTTGGTGGGCATCTGGACATGTTCCGGGCCCGAACCGCTGATTTTGCGCCTTTTCAGAGGAGTTTCTTTGTCGCTAGAGCTAGCACTTGCAGCGGACATCGCGTCAGTCGCAGCTACAGCAGCACTCCGCTTTGACCGACGCAGTTCCGGAACTTGCTCAGGCTCTCGTGATTTCTCTGCATCGCCCCGGATTGACTCGGCGATAGTGAAATTAGCTTTTTCGGAATGTGCACTGGTTTGGAGTTGATTTGTTGACGTGTCCATCGCGCTATCCACATCTGGGTCCCTCGTCGCCGGCGTCGAGGATGACATGTCTGGTCTGATTTCCGAGAACACATCATCGGCTGTCTGTGTGTTCTCCGCTACAGTCCCAAAATCATCTCTATGGCTTCCCAGTCGTGACTGCCGCCCGCTAGGCGAAGCTGGCGTAGCTGTACTCGGGGTGATCGTAGCCTTTCTATTGCCTGAGGAGCGAGTTCGTTTCGATTTACTCGCTGCCAATTTCCCAAGTTCGTCCTCGTCATCCGCCTCTTCGCGGCGGCGTTTCTCGAGCATGGACACCGATTTACTAGGTGAGCCAGTGGCGTACAGTATAGGTGGCGTGGGACTTGTGTCGGTACTGCTGTTGGATTGAAGGGCATCCTGCAAATTGTCGGACGTTGCGGGAGAGCCTGTGCTAGACTCATCGTGTCGTTGATCCGATGTTTCCTGCGCGGTCTCGTTTCTTATGAGATCAGCGGCACCTGGTACAGTATCGCCTGACTCTGAGCCGTCTGACGAAGATGAGTCGTCGGGTCCGTAATCTACGAGAGGTTTGCCGGGTTTATGCCCTGGTGCATTCGAGCCTATCCTTGACAGATCCTTCAAGCTGTCATTGAAGTTCCAGGATGCAACGTCAACCACTTCTTCCCGTGCCAGCTCATCTTCTTCTTCATCACTGCTAGTGTTGAAGTACGCCTCCTCATCAGCTTCCATATCTCGGATGTCTGGGCCGAAACCAGTCATATGTCCATTGAGAGCTATACGGCGCGGATCAGGGGTATCGGCTTCGGAGGTAAGGAAAGACGAGTCTGGCTCTGCGTCACCTTCCTCGTCTTCACCAAGAAAATCTCCGTTCGCATTTAGTCGGCCTTTGATAGGTGGACTTGCGATTCGTGTACTGATGTAGGCGTCGTGAATACGCAGAATGAGCGCGAAAATCGATACGTGCTCGGCTAGCTTTAGGATTGTTGGTTTGTGATTTTCGACCAGATGGCAAACGAGAAACCTTCGAGGAGCCAGACGTATGAATTCAAACAGATCGAGGCAAGCTGATGACAGAAGATTATTGAAGGGTATGTTCTTGACCAGCAAATCTAGAATGGGCACAAAGAGGTTATGGGCGGCAAACTCGCGAGTATGGTGTTCGTCATGGTTGTGCAAAGATGTACGCAGATACTTCAACGCTGTTAGTTTCAGGTGTCGTTCTGTGGGAAGACTAATCAATTGAGCGACTCGCGCGTGGAGGGAGTTGGAAAGGATGAAAGCTTTTGCTCTGTGTTGATGTTGTCTGAGGAAGAAACCAAGAATTTCTATTAGATGTGTGAAAGTGGCGGTGGTCGTAGGATCGAATCGTTGTGGAGGCGCGGCTGGTGTCAATAATATTTTGGCGGCAGGAGCCGAGGTGTTGGCTTCGAATACAATAGGGTCGTTAGTGTCGTAGCGTTGAAGATCTAAGAGCGGCTGAAACAGTCTTTTCGCAGACTGAGCGTAGAAGGCAGCCAAAAAATCTTCCACAGTCGGTACGGCGTTAGCGGCGCAAGCTTTCATTTTAGAGATCAGGTTGCCAGGGTTGTTATCATCAGCATTGCCGTTGTTTTCTGCACTGTTAACGCTTCTTTCCAAAAGAGCGGAAGACGGACCATTTGCGTTGGGATCCAGTAGGACTTTTATGGCATCGGCAATCTGGGCTTTGACGCCGAGGTCACGCTCTGAGAGAAACACGTCCACGAGGGTATCGGTCATTGGCTTTTGAGATATATTGAGAACGCTTTTGTCGGATGAGGACGATGGTGGAGTGGTCATTGATGAAGGAAAGGTCTGGGATATCTGCTTTCGGGTCATGACGGCATCGTGATCGATCATTGCAACGAAAATGTCAGTACCAGCAACACGGACCGAAGGATCTGGATGGGCAATAGCGGAGGAAATGACCGAGAACAGGCCGTGTTGGATCAGCTGGGAGTAGAGCATGCTCCTATCGTTAGGGGCAAGGTGTTTTGCGATAGCACAGGATTGCTGGATGAGTAGGAAGGCGTTCTTCTTTTGCGCGGCATCGGCGGACGGAGAATCGAGAAGGGTGAATAGCTGAGCGAGATATGTAGAGTTGCCTTGGATATACTGAACAATCTGGACTTGGTTGAAGAAGATGAGCGAGTTCATAACGCCAAAGGTGGGATCATCGAGGACGCGAGCAAGTACAACGTCCTTAAGATACTGCAATCGATATACAAGGTGTATTCGACGGCGGATTTCGGGATTCTCGATATGAATGACTTCTTTGAATTTAGAGGGGTCGGATAGATATTCGCGGTGATTTGCTTTATGTGCTGGGAAATCAGGATCGTATTCGAGAGCACCAACGACGCCGAGAATGACATGCTCCGAAGCAAGATATTCTACGAGTTGGTTAAGGTTGAATAGAATCAGGGTCTTAACGATGTTGCACAGTCTGTGCAGCTCGTTGAGAGCTTCCAGATCCTCCGCCATCTCCACCACAGAAGCGAGGCGGAGCATGTAATCCTGTTCCACGATCATGTGGGCCAGGGTATCACGGCCATTCTGACTCAAATTAGCACGACGCACAACGTCCTCAATCTGGGTAAGACCGCCCAATTCGATTGGGGAAGGTAGTTCCAGAGGAGCGTTCGGATGCGCACCTCCGAAATCGTCTTCTAGCGCGTCAGGAAGCCGACGCTGAACTTCCATCATAGCAGAAAACACCATGGCACAGCCCTCGGCCTCTTGGAAAGATAGAGCCATATCCGTCTGTTCCGTGTCGGTCCATACGATCAAGGTCTCCTGCTGCTTCTGGTACGGGTCTTCTTTCTTGATACTGACACGAAGTAGAATAGCTTCAGGCTCTTCTTCTGAGGTGACAAGTATAAATCCAGATTCCAGGATTGTGGTTGGAGAGCAGAAACCTGTACCGCGATCAAACCAATCATTATCGCGGAGCTCATAAACTTTCACGCGCTTGCGGCTGGGAGACAGAGGCTGCTGCGACGGGCCGCCTTGGAGGGTTTGGTCGTCGTTTTCAGAAGAAGGATCATGATCAGAAAGCTGAGCGGCGCCTTGTGGGGTCAGAGAACCATCCAGATGAGGTTCGATGTCTGCGTTAAGATCAACTTGATTTTGCGACATATCGCGCGGTCATCGTCCCTCTCCGAATGCTGCGAAAGCGCGTCGCCAGGGCAGCTGCGTGGCTGGCTCGAGATGAGCCGACGCCCTCGCACCGCGATGATAGCTTCTGATGAAGGCAAAGAGTCTCGTGTGTCAAGTTTTGATGAGATGATTCGCAAGTAAGTCCAAGTGGGGGTGTTTGATGTCGGTATGGAATAAGGTTGTCGCGTGAGGTTTTGAGGCGCGTTGCGCGACAGAGCCGGATGGGTCGATTATACGATACGTTTATGTAAAGACTGACATGCCGATTAGACGTCCGAGAGTGTAGTGATCTGTAGGGTGGGCGGTAGACGTGATTCCTGTAGACGTCAGAAGGGCAGTAGATAGGTATGCAGAAAACGCAGCGTTGGATGCAAAAGGTGAAACAGGCGAGGAAGAGCGTGGCTGGTGACATGTGCAGGGAGCGGCCTGAGGCGGCAAACTGGTGGAACGTGATGACCGGATGACGTTTCTCATGCTCATTGCTTTCCTTTCAGGGTTAGATCTCATGATCGTTCCGAGAATAGCTTCGTTCCTCAAAGCCCTGCGTAGCTTCTGTAGAAGCCGAATACGGAAAGCGGGCATCGCGTTGCACGATTTCTCCACAATCACAGCTTTTTGCAATATCTTATGACGGGCTGTGCTGGTCTTCTCGATCATGGACGATTTGGACATGGCAGGTCAACAAGGCAATTCACTGTGGCTCAAGGCCACGCAAGTGACACCTTGATCCACGTTCAGCTCCATCCCTCTGGTCATCTTGACAGTATCGGACTACATAACGCGCCATCGTTTACGGAAAAGCTCCAGTCCTCTAGTCGGGCAATTCTGGGGGCTCAGAATGGACGAACCGGTAACGATGGGAACACGCTTTCGAGTGTTTGATGGTTCGGAGCAGCAGTGGTGACACCTTGATTGATGGGGACTGGTTTCAAGAAAGAATATCACAGTGTAAGACCATTCCAAGTGACCTACGCCATCTGGAACGCTGCTGACGTATCTTGCAGACAAAGAAGTCCACAAATCACCTGAGCTCGACCTCGTAGGATGGTTCACAGTTGCACCAATAACAGGCCCTCAGACATACCACTTGCCGATACACAATCAGATGATCCAAAACTTTAACGAATCTTCTCTGCTTCTCACCTTTTTCAGTCAATCTCTACTCGAAGGCAAAACTAAAGGTGGTAAATTACCGTTGGCGATCTACGAGAGCGTGTTCGAAGCAGCTGCCGGTGGGGAAGACGGCCGATGCAAAATGCGGGGGAAGCCCAATCGCTGGCTTACAAGTTCAAGAAGTCCCCTATACTGTCGAGACCGGAGAAGCAGAGATGATCGGTCTAGATTCCATTGCTCGAGCTCGGCCAACGCGTCTCTCCCCACCGAGTCCACTTCTGATTATAAGGCCGGAGAGAATTCGCTAAGTAAAGCCAAACAGCCGCAGTCTCCGTGACACAAGCAATATGAACGGAACTGTAGAGGGAGAGCAGGAGAATGAAGAGCCGGAGGACGAGTCAAGCTTGTTGACAGCAGAGGAGGCGGATGCAGTGACTTCCCTCGTGGCAAAATCCAACGCGATTCAGATGCTTTCAACAGCGCATCGATATGATCAAACAACACTTGGAGTCCTTAGCCGCAATGCTATCTCAACGATGCGGACAATCACGACTTGCGAAGCTCATCCTCGAATTTCACACCCAATCCTTCGAGAAATTTCGTCTCTAATGTCCACGCCTGCCCCTTCTTCAATCATCAACACCAGCAGCGAACGCGGAGGATCACACCACCTTTTCTCAGGAATTAGCCGCAGAAGACTCTGACGTGGCGCTGGTCTCTCTTCTGAATAGTCTCGGATCTACTCTACAGGCAGCGCACCGGCCATGGGCGGAAGACCCACATAGTCGAGCACGCCCCGTTTGCAGGCTCATCGGCGGACTACAAGGTCTTGGAACTTATGACAGCCACAATTCGCCACAAGAAAGCGCTTCGAAGGTGGCTAGGTCAGTAATGAAGAATAAAACGACCATCGGCGTATAGATAGAAAAACCTTTGCTTCGAATCTAATACGTTTTCCAAAAGGGAGTGGTTCGGACGTTTGCGGAATTTCAGAAGGAATATACGTCGCCACAAGAAAGCGCTGCTAAGGTGGCTAGGTCAGTAACGAAGAATAAACGACCATCGGTGTATAGATAGGAAAACCTTTGCTTCGAATCTAATATATTTTCCAAAAAGGAGTTGGGTTCGGACGTTTGCGGAATTTTAGAAGGAATACACAACACGAGCCCACGACAGAAATTTCATGAGGTCAAAATTGAAGGGCTATCCTCCAGACGGATATTTGAAAGATCCAACCCAGCTTCATAACATCTGCCAGAACGGGCGACTGACGGCTGCCGGACGGATATCTGAGCTCTCCGGGAACCGGTATTTTAACGGCATGGTCAGCATAGCGCTGATTCAAGAAAATTTCAGTGATAGAGGACTTTTCCGGAAGGTCCACGCATTCGCGAGGTGGCTGAGTGGCATTTGCGGATAGGGGGTTCCTCAGATGATGGGCTGTCCACTGGTTAGCAAAGCTAATATGAGCAACGGGCAACCAAGATTCTTCACGAGAGTAACGCTCTGCCATAGGAGCATAGACGCGAGCACTGGTGATAATGAAGGATTCTCATCCGAATATTTCCACTGTTGTCTAGGTGGCTTGAAAAGCGAGCGGATTCTTTCGTGATTTGAACGATCTCATTCGCTGGTATATTTATTACTGGACAGTCAGTTACGGCGGAATGTTACCCTGAATTACGGGCCGCCTCAGCCCAGCAAGGGCTCCTCCAAACTTTCTACTGTACGCAGCACTGACTTGAGCCCAACTCCGCAATACTCAATGCTCCTTAAATAACCACTGCGCATGCTCAAATTGTCCCGTCGATCAGCCAAAGGCAACCTCGTTTTCAAACATTGCTAGTCCACGACAAGCTGAGAGCACGCTGGCCCAATTTAGGTCGCCGTGTAGCATTTCAAAGCCCCTCAAGTGCCTGCAATCAGATGCAGCGGTACAGCTCGTAAGAGGTTCAGAACGGAGAAGAGAAAGCGGCACTTCGGTGACATGCTGTCTGGATGAGACCTCAGCCACCACATCTGGCTTGAGAACGCACCGGTTACACGGAGGATCAGGGAGCACAGCGAGTGGGAGACACGAGGGCAGTCATCGTGTTGCCCATAAATGGAATCACAGGGCAATGCGCTCGGGCTGAGCCTGTCGTCGTTGGACTTTTCGTGGCAAATTTGGCTCGCTATAGCTCTTGGAGCTTTGACGACAGCTGCATGTCTGGTATGAGCTTCCGCTACGCTACTGTCAAGCAAGGGCCATGCGTAACTCTCTTCGTTCTTCGGACTAACAAGGCAACTTTTCTGCAATAGCTGTACGCAATCGTCTACGCTGTCGCCCCAGTACCCAGGCCTTCCCTACGCTCAGAAACCGAGTTTGAAACTGAAGAAAGATCCCCAAGCGGGTCCTACATCAAATACACGCTGCCGTCATGGTACGACAAGTACCTGAGCTCACGGCTGAGCAACCGGGACTCGATAAAGATCGAACCAGCGGATATTTTTATGTCGGTGGTGGTGCCAGCTTACAACGAAGAGAAGAGGTTATTCGTAATGCTGCAAGAAGCATCAGAATTCCTCACGGCCGCGTACACAGATCTTCCGGCAGTTTCGGGCACCAAAGATGACGTAGACGTGCCGCGAAGGAAAAGCCAAGTCGCTCACAATGGCAGCACGAAAAACATGACCAAGGGCTGGGAGATTCTGGTGGTGTCAGACGGCTCGACAGACAAGACGAATGAGGTCGCGCTGGATTTCGCCAAATCCCACCCGGGAGGCAAAATCCGCGTCATCACATTAGAGAAAAACCGAGGAAAGGGCGGGGCGGTGGTGCATGGAATGAGACATGCGCGAGGAGAATATGTGGTTTTTTGCAGACGCGGACGGGGCAAGCAAGGTTCGCAGACCTCGAAAAACTCGTTGCGGCATGTCGGCAAGTGGAAGACAGCCGTGGAAGAGCGGTGGCGGTGGGGTCAAGAGCACATTTGGTTGGGAGCGACGCGGTGGTGAAACGATCGTGGCTCAGGAACTTCTTGATGCACTCGTTTCACCTATTGCTCAGGCTCATGACTCCACCGGCGACATCCAAGATCAGAGACACGCAGTGTGGATTCAAGCTTTTTTCGAGACCGGCCTTGCCCTATATCGTGGCCGCATATGCATTCAGAAGGGTGGATCTTCGATGTGGAGATGTTGATGCTGGCTGAGAGCGCCAGCATCCCATTGCAGAGGTGCCTATTGGTTGGCACGAAGTCAAAGGATCAAAATTAAACGTGCTCGTAGACTCGTTGGCAATGGCGTGGGGACTGGCGATCTTGAGAGTGGCTTGGACAATTGGAATATATAGAGTATAATCGCACGACGCATAACCAGATCCGAGGCACGAGATCGACTTCCTGTTTCAACGCAGTGCCACACCAGTGGCTCTTTGGCTCAGTTTGGTATGCTGCGGCTACTTCCTGATATCGCTGGTGGAAAAACCCAAACAGCTGTGGCTGTTTTCAGCATCGCCGGAGATTTCGCGCTGGAGGTTATGGTGTCTTCTGTGACCAGACTTGATGACTGCATTTGCGAGTCAAAGTCAGATAGATCACCGCCAACTCGTTATCAAACGAGTCTGTCAGCCGAGGCGAAATGTCGGGGTTGCGGGCCGGTCACGGTATGCACGGGGACGAAGGTGCAAGTTGTGGCGTAATTACAGGTCAGCATCTTCCAAGGGTGCGAGTCGTGGCTCCGCCTGGAGCGTCAGAAAGTGAATCTTGTCCTGGAGTGCGTTCGCACCTCGTAATATCTGACAAGTTCCTTAGCGTCTGTCAATGCCAATTGGCATGCTGCTCGAGCAGGTGCGCAACCAAATATCTGTGAAGATGAAAATCCAGTGCCTCCGAACCACGTGATTGCAGAATCTGAAATTCCAACGATGTATTCCGCGGGTCGGAGGCACAGCCCTTGTTTTAGTCAATGCCTTAGTCCGCAAGGCAGGCCCTGCCAAGAAAGCGCGCAATGTAATGACATGCGGTCCGAGGGACGGGGCCTAGGCGAGGATTCAGTTGGTGGCTGAGGTGCTTGACCTGTGTAATCATATAGCAAGCCGAAAGTAGATCCAACTCTGAAACAAATCCTGCGCTCCAATTCATCATTGCTCGCATGGCATCGTCCTTGCGCTTGACCAGTGCTATAGCCGTTGCAGTTATGATGCAACGCGTCGTATCCTTCCACCGCCGATCTCTCCACCAAGTAAATTAGCAATGTCGTTAAGAGGCATATACTCGTCCGATAAGCATATTAGAGTAGTATTTGCGCTTCTAACACAGTGCGATTCTTCTGCAATTCACTTTCAACGTTCGACTGTTAGCATTATTCTTTCTGTTTCATGCTTGCACTGGATATCTCCGTAATATAGCATACGCAAAAGCTACTCACTTTCGTTTCGGCTTTGCTCTCATTGCGATTCTACAAACGCTGCAGCTTGTGCGGCGCGGACATGGATCTGACGATCGCTGCTGCAATCCCATCAATCGCTCCATTCACTGTTCGCTATCCAAACGATTCGTTACGGTGAAGCTGACGAGCTCTGGTCGTTCAGCCAGTCGCGGACAGAAGCATCGGCAGGACCGCTGCGCACTTTTCGGTCTTGGATGACATCGTTATCGCCAACGACACTCTAACACAACCAATCACTCGCGGGATTCACCGTATGGCGCCCGCCCAAGACAACTTTATGGCTTTCATGCCGACCCCACATGACGCCCAAACGGTTCGTCGCCTGTCGTCGGTACTTTCTTTGATGCTTCCCAACCCCAAAGCCAAGGGGAGGACACTCCCCCTTCGATATGGTCTTCGTCATCTTCATCTTCGAGACAAACCACCAGACTAATTCAACCAGCCTCCACTTCTCATCCTTCAACAAGCATTCATACCATCAACGCCACTCTATCCACACGCACGTCCGATATCCAGAAGACGTCGGGAACCCGTAATAGCAGCACAACAATTTCCCCAACTTACTCTTCGTACTCCCGTCCTGCGCAATTGACCACAACCGGCCTTGCACCTCCATCCTACCCAGCCTCAGCCGCTGCTGCCTCCTTCTTCCCTCCTGCTCCAATGTCCACGCCAATCAGTCCTTCGAGTATGATGCAGAAGCACCCTGATTCCAGTACATTTTGGCATGAGCTGTACAATCGAGCGGTTGATAACCATGACAGGGAACGTCATATCTGGGCGATGGAGAGGAATCAACTGATGGAAGAGCTGAACAAAGCGAAGGAGGCACTTCAAATTCTTGAAGATTACGCGCCAAGAAATGATTCTGCAATTGCCGACATGTCCAGTGCAGAGTCGAGCCAGAAACCCAGTATGGCACAGGTCGTCTTCAGTCAAGAAGTTGTCCAGTCAGCAAATCAGAAGCTGCGGGAAATCAGTATAGTCAGCCCAAACACTGTCCGGCCTGACCTTGCAGCACGCCCGCCCAGTAGCTCTGAACAGCACAGATCTCTGTCTGATTTGACACACCCAACTCGTCACCACCAATCTTCTGCAGCGAGGCTCGCCCGCATAAATGAGCAATCTACTGCTGAACACGATGCGGATCCGAAATCTCGGCAGCAGTCGACCCCACTTGTTCGTTCACGGGACGTTGCTGTTGACGTTGCAAGCGGTTTAGGAGTTGATAAGCCAGGCTCGCCGCACCACGGATCATCTTCCAACCATCTGCAGTCTGACAAGCTGTCCTCCCGTGCAAGAGACTCTATTGAGTCAGTCTCTCAACCAGCTTCGCGACAACCACCAGCTCGACGACTGGACCCAGTATTGGAGTCTCCTCGCTCACAAGCAGCTTGGAAAACTCACTTGGCCACTGCCACTGGTGCACCACGCCCCTCCTTCGAAGGCGCCATCTTTGGCTCCACCCATGTCAGTGACGGTCCGGGATACGGTGACAACGGTGCTGCTATCGCTCAAGCAGGCTCTTCAGGGAAGGTGGCTGCGACTCTGGATGATCGGGAAAACGACGAAGACACGTCAAGGCCTTCGTACAGATACGGCAAAGGCTTCTTGTTTGGCTCGGATGTCATAGAGCACTCAAACCGTGATTCAAAGAACCTAAACGAGGAGACAAGGTTGCCATTGGCGGATCTACCTGGGATCGACGATGACCCGGAGTTGCAGTCGCCCAAGATTCTACCCACGAACCCTGACGATGGGCGGCTTCGCCTTGGACATGTTGAACGACCGTCTGACGAACTTGGCAACGTCAACGACCCCTAGCCCCGAACTGGGCTCCTCCGCGGCTGCGAAGCCACGCCAGCGACACGACGAGGAAGTCGGAACTCAGGCCACGTGCCGGCACCAGGACAGCCGTAACCGCAGATTCCACCTCTGTGCCGCCTTCTGCTGCTTTCGCACCGCACCGCTCTTCGGAGCGACGCAGGGATGTCATATCTGCTTTTTCGCTGAGCGACGTCACCTCGTCCCCCGAGATCGAAGTCGCGTCCGTCGCCCGCAGACCGCCTTCTCCTCCTGCGCCGTACAGTCGCGCACTCGACAGAGGCAGGAACAGAAGCCACACCGGCAGCACCAAGGGCAGCAACAGCGGGGCTGAAGAGGACAGGTCGCCGCCTCGAAGGGACAAGCCTGCGCCTCTTTTCAACAGCCGTCCAAAGGATGGACGGCCGATGCTGGAGACTATGACCCCACGACCAAGGCCGCCGCCGCCGAGCCGATCGAGATGAAGCGCAAGCCGTCTCTGAACTTCGGCGCCCTCTTGGCCGCATCCATTAGCATTGTCAGCGCATACCCGGTCATGACAGGCTTCGTCAGTCAATGGCAGCCTGCTCTGCCGTGGACGGATTCTTTTCGAACTTGTATTTATTAACCAAGCGTGTAACACTACATCATAGATCCCTACGCCGTCCACGATGCAGACGCAAAAAGAAAGATACATAAACCGGGACGTTCATAGACAGCGCTGTAGCTTGGGCTGGATAGATCGCACCATAGCCAGACCCCAGACCCCAGCCATTGACCAAATCAGACGAGTTCTCTGTACATGTAGTGAGCCTTGATTCCTCGAGAGCTAACTGCCGTGCCGCTTTCGCTATGCGCCTGCGCGCCTGCGAGCCCCGCCCGTGCTGATCGCAGGCCAGGATGCCGCGCTTCCTCAATTTCCCATTGTAATCTTTCTCGAGACCTCGTCCAAGAGTGAAGTAGCGCGCAGCCGGTTGCGTAGCGGGTATTTGGGAGATGCCCGAGCCGGCCGTTTCGACGTTCCGCCAGAAGGAGAGAAGAGAAAGAAGAGAGATTGAAAGTACAAAGAATTCCACAAAAGGAGACAAGTCGTGGTGACGTATATACAGGACGGCGGATGCTGAGGGCCGCCTTGAACCAAAGGAAAAAAGAAACGAGGGTCTTGTGTGCGGATCGTCGTGAGGTATGTGATGTTTTAAATGTACGTCAACGTATGATCAACCATCTATTGACAAGAACTTTTGATAAGATCAGGAACAGAAATTTTGTGGAGAGAAAGGCGTACGTCAGAAGAAGCCGTATGGCGGATCAGGACCGATCAGCCGAGTCAAAATGAGAGAGTTGGGTGTTCTTTGCATTGGCGTAGAAGAGATTCCCAGCTGGGCAAGATCACCAGCCGCGACCAAAGCCAACAATGGGAGCGGCACAAGCGCCAAAGTCGCGACCATCCGCTGCGTCGCCGTTCTCCGGATCATCCGGATCCTCCAAGATGTGACCGTATACACCACCGCCTCGGTAATTCTGTGATGTATAGTGTTGTGCCCAGATGTTGTTTGGTGGGCTACTATTACTGCTGCTCAGGAAGCTCATGAATCCCTTGAGGCCGCTGCCACCGCTGCCCTTTTTGTGGCCAGCGGGCGCCATTGGCTTTCCGATTGTTTGAATTTAAGCTGGCCTTGAACGTTGCTGGTGAATCAATACTGGAGCTGCATTAGGGTCATTGACGTATCCGGCGAACTGCTCAACATCCGTGATCGGACTACTGTTGTTATCGCTGCCGTTCTTGGTTTCAGAAGCCCTGGCGCCATTGGAAAGTCCAGATGCTGAGGGCTTGGTTTTGAGAGAAGGCGAAGACGTTCCGTTGACTCCGATGCCACCATTGTTTGGACCGCGTCGACTGCCGAGGGATGCGCGTGCGTCAGCTACCTCTGCATTCGACAAGACAGCTGAGGACTGCTGTGGCGGCGATCTAGCGAGGCGACTTGACATAGCTGACGTTATACTAAACTTCCGGAATGATGATGTCCGGCCTTGCTGATCATCGCTTCCGCGACTCGGTGGAACAGACGGTCTAATTGGCGGCGAACTCGGGGGCTCGGTGGTTCGCAAGAACTCGATTGGCGACATCTGGTTTGCGCGGTAATTCTGCAACGCAGCTGCGGTCATCGGATTGGAAATGTTATACGAGATCGCACCACCAGGCGAGTCTGCGCCACTTCCGTCCGGCGCATCTCCAATCGGGCTAAACCGTAGCGGGGAACGGGGCGGTATACGTGGCGAAGATAACGAACCATTTTCGACAACAGCACTTGGGCTGTGTGATCCAGAAATGGGCGAAACTGGCCTGGATACATCGGTTTCGGACTTTGTCGTCGGTCTTCAGGTCAAATTTGAGGCCAGCTGGCGCATTTGGACGATTGATCCGATTGCTTGAATGGACAGACGAGGATGGTGAATGGAGACGGTCCATCGTACTGAGACCTTTGCTTGTTTGATCAGGAGCCGTGGCTTGATGTTTGGATTTCTCTGTGCTGTTGTTCTGAATCACAAGTGACTGCGAACTTTCTTGCCTGAGGGGGAGCTCTCGGGTCTGATTTTGAAGCATTGATCTTGCAGATATAGGCTTCGCTCCTTGTGATAGCCTATATCGTGCATCAGCCTCTGCTTTGTCAACTTCTGATTTGGTTGCACGAAAGACATGAGATAGTTGAAACTGGCAGAGGTCGGTCATACGGCGACTTTGAATCGGATTCATGATCTGTGTAATTGTCGCCCTTATCGAATTTAGTGGTGATAGTCGGTGCCGCAATTGATCGTGGCGGCCTCTCGGCCGTGGTGATGGCATGAGGATCATTGCTTGCCGGCTGACCATCCGCATCCACTTCGCTGTCGCGCGGTGAAGGTTTGTAGAAATCTTTGACTGTGACTTGTCGATCGCTTTGGGACTCCGGACCCTGAGAGACGATTGCAGACTGAATGGTCTGTTGTTTTGCTTCAAGAATCGGCCAGGACGGCCGATCATCGCTGTTGGTAGGATGATGAAGAAGTGGATTGGGGTGCATCGGAGAGCTTGGCAACGTCGGATACTCACGGTCATCATTAAACCGAGCTGCCAAAGGACTTGGGCGGCCTTCAGGTATGTTACCTTGACTTGGTGGTGCGAGATTGAGAGGGTTTGGCTTGGCTGCTCGAGGAGAGCGAACAGCTTTAGCTGCTAGACTGGCTCTCGAGAGAGCTTGATCTTCGGGAACGTCGATGACTATGTGGGAGCTCGCTTCACCCTTTAGATCTTCAGATGTAAACGAGGGTTGCTTGGATGGATCGATCTGCTGTTTCTGTTGTTGCAAGTGATGGAAATCGCTAACCTGGGGAACAGGAGGATATCTGCGCCAGAAGCATCAACACTGGCAGGGCGGGATTGTCGCGCATCTTGTCACCACTCAAACGTCCCTGGACTGATGGGTCCTCTGCGAACTCCTCCGACTCCCAGAGCTGGATCCGCGATCCAGTCCACGCGATTCTCGATTCGCGTTACCTCGGGATTGACCGTCGCTTCTGATGGAGCTCACAGATTTTCCACCGTCAGAAACGGTCGAGATCGGTCTTTCAAGGTTGGCGACAGGATCAGAGTTTCGACTTCTGAGTATAGGCCTGGGCTGGACTTTGGACGCATTGACGTCGATAAGTCTGGCTTCGTTTGAAGCAATGCTGGGCAAATCACGAGGACCTGGATTGATGTTGTCGAGTCGCTGTACAGTCTGCTTGGAGGCTGACTGTTGCGCAGAAGGAACAGAGCCATAGCTGGTATATACTGCTCCGGTAGGAGAGCGAGTGGATTGAGATGCGAAACCAGTCACAGACGTGGGCGCGGTTGAGCCAGAATTGGAGAGACTATTGATTGACGTGCTTTGAATGGAGGTATCCCAAGAATCTTGAGATATTTTGTTGGGGAAATTGCGGGCCGGGATAGATATTGGCTGTTGAGGCGTGGCGACAGCCTTTGTAGATTTGGGAGCCAAAGGCCCTTCCATAGGATCAGTAGGGAGGTGATTTGCATGTGACGCGGCTCCTCGATCGCCTTTCATAATCTTGTCTGCTTTCTCTCTCGATGGCTGGTAAGCAGATACGCCATTGGCCATTACAGACGGGACAGCTTTGACAGTATTTCTTGGTCTGACCGACGCTTGGCTTTGAACGCTGTCTGTCTCGATGACCCAGCCAGATGGAGCCTGTGGATTCCTTCCCTTTCGTTTGCTGCGGCTGAGGCTGAGGCTGGGGATGCGCAGGCGGCCGGGTTTGCATATTGAATCTACTGCCATCTCTTTCGTCCTCATTCAGTAACATGTCCGACTTCATGCGAGTATCTTCGATGTCGTGGCCCGAAGGCTTGAGGTCTTGCAATATGACCGCACATGCTTTGCGTAGCTCACGCTCGATCCGCGGATCCAGAGGAGGAGGTCTGAGGTTCTCATTAAGAACCGGAGGTCGGAGGTCTTCATCGTCCAGCTCTAAGCTTTGTGTGCTCTCATGCTTCTTCTGTGTAGATTTCGAGATTGATTTCTATATTTACGCGAAGTGAAAGAAAATCGTGGTCAGCGACTGAAGGGATTTTTTTTTGGGAAGGCTAAGAGAGAGAGAGATAGAGAGGGCTTGTGTGACGGAGAACGGGACCATTTTATTTGCGAAGATTCGTTGAGAAAGCACTCACCAAGCCGCCGAGGCCGAAAGTCTTCTTGCCTTTCAGCATTGTGTGTTTAGTGGTTCCAAAGCCAAGGGATGCTTGTGTACCCGTGCTCGGTCCGGCGCCCCGGTTTGGGAGTAGAAAGCAAGTCGGTGTACAGGCGAGAGGATGGTGACTCGTTGCGTCCCGCAGCTGTGGGAGTGCGTTCACTCGTCCAGACTCGGTTGTCGTACGGATGTAGTTTTCACGAGGATAGACCGCGAGGATGGGAATCAGAAGGGGGGATCTCACGATAGATCAGTGGCCAAGCGTCCCAGCTTGTTGGGCGATGTGCGCACAGAAAAAGAGTGTCGCTGGCCTGCATCAGGCCCGGGAATTCGATCGTAAGGAGAAAAAACCCAGTAGATCGGAAGGCAGAGAAACGCGCAGGCCAGGGGAACTGGATCTGCTACCAACCCCAAATGGGAAAGGGCAGGATAGCTGATTGGTTGGCAGTTGAGACTGGATCGGGATAGGGACGCAGCAGTGCAGGACGAAAAAGGAACGATAGATTGTCAACGGAAAGTCAACGATTTCCAGGGTGCCATGCCCTCACGTTTTACATTGATTATTATCGAATCACAGATTAGAGACTAATACTGGCCGACAAGCAGCATCTGTTGCGTTCAACGGTGCTGCGACATTTCTCTCCGCGAATATCTCTTCACTTACTTTCCTACAAGGCTTCAAATCTCGGCTCAATAAACCTCTAAAGTGGGGAATATTCCCCTCGTTGACAGGAAATTAGGCGACAGGTGAGCTAAGTCAACAAGGCATTGCGGCTTACCTATTTGGGTTATAAACGAGAGTCTATGGAAACTTAGGGCGTCACTTTGCCCTAATGTGTAGGGCTTCTGGGGCCCCTTCAAAGGCGTCACCGGAAGAGTAGAAACTATCGCAGTCTGGTAATTAATGCTAGAGAAAGTCGGCTCTAACCCGATTATATGACCATTATGTCTTCTATTCCACTGGAATACAAAGGTTCTACTTTGACTATCAATCCCGAAAGACTGATGACGCTACAGAAACCCCGCATAACCGACTGCATCTGGACAATGCGTCCGAAACATACGTGCGTGTCGACTTTCTTTTTTTGAGCATCTCATCGTCACATGTTGTCCTGCGAAAACAATATAATAGTTGACGATAATATTCGAGGGAGTCCGGGAGACTCTTACAGTGAACTGAATATCTCCGATGACTGGTCTAAAGCTCTTTCATATTATTTACTGGTTTTCATTGATAACCCGGAGGTGGCCATGAAATAGACCACCATTCATGTATATTACACTACTACCGGCGTCTCTAATGCTCCGCCCTCTAAATTCGACTACAACGATATCGCTATGGGTCATCGTCGAAACCTCGAATCAATTCTATTGCTTGCTCCCCTGCTTCCAGCGCTGCGCTTACACGCAACCCCGCAACCATGATAGAAAAACTCCTTGATAAATGCATGCGCTTGAACGCTGAACAAGACACTCCAAAAACCTTCTCTTCCGAGTTGAAACGGAAAGAACATCGAAATGGACCATTTGGTCCAAAGACGCTAGTATTCTGGGAACATGGACTCGAGCTCTTCCAGTGATTGGCTGAGTTCTTTCCCAATAGCCTGACTGCCGAATTCCCAGTCCAATGCATCGAGCTTGATCGAACCCAGTGTCGGTGAACTCGATCGGCTGCCGTTCTCACTTGGGGTGCTGGATGAATCGAGCTCGGGGAGGTCGTCGGTGGAATCGTCTGCTTCGGTCTCGTCATCCGCAATCGCTTGCGGTTCAACGTCATCAATGGAAACACTGTTCTTAAGTGACGACGAACCAAGCGAGCGAGGTTGAGACGGGCGATCACGCCGAGGCCCTCGTTTCGATTGAGGCTCTGACATGTTCACGACTCGCCAAACGTTCCATTCTTCTCGGCGATATTGTTCAAAAAGTTGTTCAACTTCAGCATCAGCACTGGCGCGCTCGCGTATGGCTACATTCATGTCGCCCTCGGCTCCAAAGTCTGACATTCCAAAACCGTCAAGTTCTGCGCAAGCGTCATCGTCGCCTTGTAGATCAGCGACAAGTGTTCGCGCCGCCATCTGACGGGCCTGAGCATCGGCCAGTCGGGATTCCCAGCTTGCTCTGAATCGTGTGTACTGGCATGTTCGGCAGGGTTCTGGGCTGGCGACAATAAAAGATGGACTTGGTTGGCACAGAGGTGCTTTGGAGACGGGCGCAGCGTAGGTGCCTCGACAGAAAGAAAGGTAGCGAACACTGGCGTGGCCGCAAGAATGGCGAGTGGCGTGAACTTTGCACATCAGTGCGGTGGTGGCAGGTAGTCGGTGGACTTTGGGAAGGTAGAGATCAATGCGTGTTGAGCTGAAGTGCAAGGACCTGGTTGGTTACGCCCAGCGTCAGCTTCTGCTCTGTGAGGCAAAGATCAGGTGCGTGAGGCTCCAGGCCTGTCTAACTAATGCAGCGCAGCCGCAAAGAGTGAAATTCAATGAACAAAGGAGAGTGGTAAAAATGGTGTGCTTGGACAAGAGAATGGGGTAAGTTGAGATCGAAGATGAGATGATGGCGCTCACAGATTATATGATGAGATTGTCCTGGCGATCGACCAGCGATTTCATGAATCTTAGAATCCTGGTCAAACTCCTTCGGTTAGGTCGCCAAGACGCCAAAACCATGCGTTGTGCCAGTAATCGTAATGTTATCCAGAAGGGTCTGAGGTTTTGAATGCAGCTTCCGGAATACGTAGGGATTTGCACCAAGGCAGAGGCTATGCGAGATGCGACTTGAGTCCCACACTCGTGGGGTCAGCGTGGAAGCGGATGATTGGCGCTAGAACAATTGTCTGAAACGTGT
The DNA here is from genome assembly GCA_037013595.1 of Dicorynia guianensis. Lineage (NCBI taxonomy): Eukaryota > Viridiplantae > Streptophyta > Magnoliopsida > Fabales > Fabaceae > Dicorynia > Dicorynia guianensis. The sequence continues at coordinate 427,807 of JASUAB010000020.1, forward strand.
TCAGGGCAGTAGCAGTGTCGCGCAGTGAGGTGCGGGATGGCAGATGACGTCTGCTAATAATATCAATCCTATTGGGTGACTCGTGTGCCTACTGCAGAGTATGGTTTAGCTTACGATTTGGCACCACGGCGTTGCATCCAAGCACCAAGTCTGGTGACAGACAACCGAGACTTTGTGAAGATGAGAATGGGGGCTGACATGGAAACGTACTGTAAAAACGAGGGCCGACAGTCGTTTGGAGTAGTGTTCTTTCGAGCGCCTTGTGACACTACTTCGGTCCTCTCCACCCAATTGCGGAGTGGCTTGCAGTCTGAGTAATCGTCGCAGCAGCTGACACCGAGCTGGTGAATACTGCTTGGATTATCTTTGCCCTTCCGCAAGGGATGCTGTCTTTGGACGACCGCAGCATGTGGAATGCGAGATGGGGAAAACGGGGCTGTTTATGAGGCGCAATATTTCGATGAAAGTAGATTTAATTGAGTAACCTCCATTTTCGCGGTCGCTTGCGAGTGGCTACATGCGTATTGGCCGGTCGTCTCAATTGCGATGATGCCCTGGTACCGGCACGAGCACAGAAGCGCGTATGCCCCATGCCGTTCATAATTTGTAGTGCATATGACCCGGCCGAGACGGTAAACTTTAAAGGAAACTGCTATGCATCCTTCAGTTCGAGGCCCCCAGATCCTCCGTCGGCCAAATGTTCTGAAGAATCGTCATACGTCAGCCGGGCCAATTTCCGACATGCGCTAAATAATCTATTGGTCTCGCTCTAGAGGCTCCGGCACGTCTCAATATTGGTATAATTTCTCTTTACAGTATACCAGTATATTGATTGCAACGTCCATTTCCCTGGGCAGCCCTTCAACTGTCAATACATTCAATGTGATGCATTGAATTAATCCCTCTGCGTATAATCCAAATGTACTCAATCGATTGCACTCGTTCGGCAACGAGGTTTGAGGAGTTTTCAGAATGAAAGATTTTCTTATCGGAACTCAGACGCTATACATGGTAGCACCGTGTGGCTTATGATTATAATTAGGCGCGCCACGTTTCACCACTTCTTTCTTGAGAAGTCTGCCGAGCGCTCGAAGCCCAATGCTCTTTGAAAACGATTCAAAAACATTTGTCGGTCTGCCAATGTCTCGCAACCTGGAAAAAAGTACAAGTCTGCTTATCAACACTTGCTTCAGCCTTTCGTGTTTTTTGTCGCGACTCCAGTCAAGCGCACCTGTGGCTGTATTGTTGAGCACCAAACCCGAAGATGAAACCGTGTAGACTGGAAGATATCTCGTCTCATGTCATTTGTCTTGGATGGTCTTCTGCTGGGCCTATCGGACATGAAGCCTTCAGCAAGACAACGTGCTCGCTTTGACGAATGTGACTGCGGTCAGAACTTAAAGTGAATCTGTGAGACTGCTACGAACAATCCTTGAACTGTCGTAGCACTGAAAGAAACCACGTTATGGATACAAGAACGTAAGACCGGGCCGAATTCCGATGAATAAACTTTTCTCAGACATGAGCCCACAAAATCTCCAATAACCTATCCATGCGTGCCTGGATGCTACCGACGCTTCAAGCCATTGATTACGACCAAAGGGTCAGTCGCTTCTTGTCTCTCTTTCCGAGCGCATCGAGGCATCGCAAGGCTCGGCGTATCCTGCCTTGCATCGTGTTCATTCCTTAACGCAGTCCAGCCAAACCATCGTAAACCCTAAAGGCGCTCGGCTGCAGCATCGAGCCTGTCTCTGCAAGTGAGACAATCACGCTAACGCAGATTAGTACTTTGAGACCATCCCTCACTTCGAGGTCCAAGATCTCATTGATTGAGGCGCATGTCGTGGACATTGGTTAATTGTCAAGCTTCGAACCGTCTCCTTGGAGCGGAGCACGCGCATTCGCTAAGTATTGACCAAAAAGCGCTCGGCGAACCTGGAAGGTCATCTATTTTAAGTATAACGCGCCCGAGTTGAAGGGAAGAGCATAGTCTTAAAAGCTACATTTTCGGCGACAGGTGTCTCGAACATGGTCTCGAATTGGAGGCTTATTCCGACTATTCTACAACATGGGATGAGGTATAATCATCAAGACCCAACGCCCAAACAAATACATGTGTATGCCGCTGCAGTCAAACAAGCCTTAGGTCACTGATCTCAGCTACTCTTAGTGATCAGGTTACGCAAGACTTTCAGCTACTTTTCCGAAGCGTTGCTAAGAGGAAGATGAGGTCAAGGATCTCACATCGCCCTCTTTCCTCTCTCTTCTGTCTCTTGGCTCTCGTCACTGCTGTGGCCGATATTGAAGGGATCATCCCAATCCAAGAAGCTGCTACTACTACTGCTGCTGCTGTCAAAGTCTCCTTCTGGCTTATCTGCAGGCCATCTATCGGTAGACCTGGTCTCCAGACCGCCTTCTTCTGCAGCCCTTCCGGCCATGGCGAGCTCGTCACCCGAGTGACTTGTGTCAAATTCAGAGATGATGATCCATCTCACTCTGTCTTCCCATTGGGGTTCTGTTGCACCAGATTTACGATGACGTCGCTCCGCCCGTGTAAAGATTCGATCCGCCTTTCGTGAGCTTCTGGCTTCAATTCTGCGTTTGCGATTTTCGTGCCTACTCATAGCTCTTTCTAATTTCTGCTCCAATTTCAGCTTAGCTTTACCATCGTCATGGACAGCTTCTTTAACCGCAAGCTTTGAAGTGCGCTTTGCCAGTTTCTCGTCTATTCTGCGCAACTTGCTGTCAATCTTGCTTGATTGATGATCCATCTGTCTTTGTGCTCTATCATCGAGCGCATTCATTTGACCTCCCGCTCCTCCAGCTTGCCCTGCTTGCCTCAAACTTTGGCTCTTCGCGTGAATTTCTGCCACTTGCTTTAAGAAGCTGACGGATGACTCCCTACCCAGAATGTGAAATTCCAATGGAGCTACCAAACCCTGTAAGGGCTTCATGACATTCTCGCAGTCTCTTTGCACAGCGTCCATGGATGCCTCGCTCAATTTAGATGTGTCGTTCAAGGGAATACTTTGGTCGGTCGACCGTTGCCTCACCTTTTCAGTACGGAGACCGACTTCACGATCCATCTTCTTTGTGTTCAGAATTCGGAGTTTTAGACCCCGTGGGTTGAAGAACTCTTCGTTGATACTCTTGATAAAAGCTCTAGCATTTATTGCCAGGTCGATTATAGTCTCTGGATTTTGGGTAGCGTAGACTGAATTCAGGTGCTTGGATATTCCAGATGGGAAGAGTGCCTCGTTAATTCTGTCTATCAAAGCAAGTAACTCGTTTCTGCTGATGCCATAGCTCTGGAGCACTGGGGAGTATGCTCTAATGAAAGGTGACGAGTCCACGCTTCCAATGGTAAAACAGACCTGTGGGATGACGACTGGCAAATCTTTCAATGATCTTTTCGAATTTACCGATTCCTCATACGACGGAGGAGGCTCAGAAGGAACTCCGCCCCCTAAGGTTTCAGTCTCCGCCATCTGTGCGCAACGGACAGCTCGCTCTATGTTGGAATACCAGCCTGGACGTTCGCTTGCCGGTCATTACGCACACGCCATTGAAAGTTCTCAAAAGTGAAAACACTTCTGGAGGTTTGGTATCTGACCGGATGGCTCAATTTTTCCGAAACTTTGTTTATCCTACCAGGTTCATTCGTTCATTGTATCTCGTGATCGATTCTGGGGTCTCAAAGTCTAAGAAATCTTTCTCATTTCGTATCCCGAGCGATGCAAGTGTTCGTTAGAAGCAGCAACAGTTTCGAAGGAATTTAATGCAGATACTGCCCCTCGGATGATCGACAGGGTCAATCCGAAACGACGGTCAAAAGTGCTGCAAGGCCTCTATATGTCCGGCTGTCGACGCTTGTTACGGTCGTCGCGTGTGAGCTTAACACTATCGTACAAGGGGCCGACACTTCCCTGCCTTTTGCTTGACTTGTGCGCTGATCCCGAATCGCTGAAATGAGGCTGACCAGCAGAAAGTTTCTTATGGGGGGCGTGTGCCGCAGCGCAACGATCCAAGAAGCTTGATCGAGCTTCCTTTGCCCCGCTAGTCCGATTGATGATTGCCCCACGCATACAACTTTTTCACTATGGTTGGGCAATGACTCCATGAGCAGTCATTCGCATAATAATTCCGCGAAGTCAGCTGAATGACCAGAACTGCAAATTTCTTGTATCACGCCAAGTACTCTACATTGGCGCAGAACATGGTCAGTTTTATGTGCATCATGTAGCATTGATGAGCGGGAAGGAATCTTAATAACAATCGAGACAGCCACACATCACAGTATACTTCCTTCAGGCATCGCGGTGTATCCGCACAACATGGCTCTTGGAGGAGCTGGCCGTTCCGTACGAGATCGAGTTTTCTGATCGCGTTAACCAGAAAGCGCCGGCAGATTTCAAGGAGAAAAGTGGGAATCCGCTTGGCAAATTCCCTTCCATCAAAGATGGGGACCTTGTCGTTAGTGAGAGTGGGGCGATAACTGAGTGAGTATACATCAAGGACCAACGCTCGACGTCGCATTTAATCGTGTTCCTCACCCATGTCAATCTGTATCAATGACAGGTATCTCTGCGACAAATACGATTCGAATCACAGAATGATCCCGCAGAACCCTTATCTCAAGGCCAAGGTTCTTACTTGGATTCATGCGGCTGAAGGCGCTTTCATGCTTCACGCACTTGCCATTCTTTACGCAAGGTGGCAGATGCCAGAATCCGCCAAGAAGGAGCATCCAGAGATTCTTGAGGAGATGGAGAAGAAGTTGAGCGTTAACGTGCAAAACGACTTTGACTGGCTTGAATCAGAACTCCAGAAGAGTACTGGTCGCTTCATTGTCGGAGACGACGTGACCGCTGCTGATATCATGGTGCTTTTTAGCATCCAGTTCGCCCTGGCCAGAGAACTGGGTACGAAAGGCAAAATTTGGCCACATATCTCTAGATGGGTCAAGCAATGCGAAGAAACAGACACCTACGAGAAAGCCGTAGCTAAGAGCGGCCATACACTTTATCCCGAGACAACCTAGAATGACGGAGTTTGTGCACCATAGTTTGATGGTTGTCACTTGCCACAATGTGGCGCGTGTTATGTTGAGTTCACTTCCATACCATCATAGATAAGGTATGACTGACAGCCACAGGGCGGTATTCCACTTTTAAAGCAACCTGATCACTTTTCAATCTGTGAAACGATTTCTATCCTTCAGTGTGCCCGTTCCATGAGGTAGAGCGTCACAGGTCTCACCTGCACTGAAATTCGGGATACATGAATAGTACGCTGCGTAGCCAGGACCTCTCCTTATCTACTAATAGACATTCTCCGCAATGCATATCGCCCCATTCGAAACATGGCTGTCGACTATTTGGAGCTATCACCCCGGAGATTCGTTATCGGCCTATCAGATCGCCGCTATATCAGAAAATGGCATCTTCCACCAATGTTTACTACATTGCTGCTTGAAATGGCTTTCAAAGGTTGTTACTCGCTCACATCTTATAATTCTGATAAATGTAGCGGCTGATGGCTGCGCATTTCATCGATCATTATGCTATTTTACATCCGCTCTGCAAGATAAGCCTTCCACCATGACGCGTGTATGGTTCTGTTTATGTACTCTGCGGGCCTCACTAAACACTTAATTACGTCTGTCTTTCCATCTCCTAATCCAGACATCAAGTTATGAATTGATTTCAGTATTTCTTCCCGACTCTCCGGTTTCCTTGAGCCTGCAAACGTTCGACACATTTGTGTTCTTTCCGTTTACAGTTCCAAATCTGTTCATTATGGACGCGTTCACTCCACAGCAGACAATCGAGCTCGTCTCAAGACTCGGGGCTAAGAAAGCTGATATGCGTTTGGACAAGTTGTTCTGTAACTCATTCATGGCGGGCCCTCTTCTCGGCTTCGGGTTCGTTAATATAACGCTTGCATGGTACGCTATCGAGAGATGTTAACACCAAGTCTTCCATAGGTGTGCAGTTCTCGTTTCCACAAATGCTTCACCTTGGTACCAAGAGAATGCTCCAGGCCTGATAAGAACCATTGGCGCACTTTTCTTTCCGGTTGGTCTCGTGATGATCACCTTGTCCGGTGCAGATCTATGGACAACAAATGTTATGGTACGTGGAAGGCATCAAGAACAGGAGACTCCCTCGCTTGACGGTACTAAAAGATGGAGTTTAGTACATGATCACTGCCTTGCTCTCCCGGCGTATCCACATCGCAACCCTTCTAGTTTCCTGGGTTGTCTCATATTTGGGTAATTTGGCAGGCATGCTGTTTTTCATGGCAATCATCACAGGCTACGGTGGTGTATTCAACGAGGCTCCGGCGTACAAGCAGGCGGCTATCACGATCGCAGTGCAGAAGTGCGGCGAACCCCAATTCTACCAGATATTTCTGAGAGCAATTGGAGCCAATTGGCTTGTGTGCTTCGCGGTGTGGTCATCTATCCAAGCTCGAGAAGTCGTTTCAAAGATCGCGGCGATTTGGTGGCCCACGGCGACTTTTGTGGCGCTTGCACTTGATCATACCATTGCCAACATGTTCTTCATCCCGATGGGCATATGGGAAGGTGCTCCGATCTCAGTGGGGGAATATATATGGAAGTCGATGATTGCGTCCACATTAGGAAACCTGATTGGAGGTGGCCTATTCGTGGGAGGAATGTACTGGTATCTTTACCTCACAGGTGAATCTGATGTTGCCATCACCTTTGATCTTGGGCCTGAGGAGACGGCTCTCGAAGGAGGCGCAGGTCCGCTTCGAATGCGCTCTGGTCATGGAAATCCGCGTAGCATTAATCCGCACTCCAAAGGTACTCACATGATCAGTGGGATTCCCGCTGATGTTAACGACAGCAGTCCATATGCTAGAACATATCAAGAGCGAGTCAAGATAGCGGGTCAAGGAGCGCTTGCTAATGGCGAGAAAGCATGACTGTAGAAGTATATTGATTGGTGCACTTTGCTCGTAGCAACCACAGCTTATTAATAGGTACTTGAAATCCTACCGGCCTGACCCATGTTCACTTATATTTCAGTCTCAACTGTGAAGTCTGAGCAGAGCTGTTCGATATACCAGGACGCCAGCTGTACGCGGTTTCGACAGCAGACTGAAGCTTTAGCGGTCCTTCTGTTCGAATCTCATGGCCACTCGAGCTTCGGAGTGCCTACGCGCGTCGCTTCTGCATTCAACGCTTCTACTTCTCCTTTAGTCAAAGGAATCCCATGTTTTGATCGTATCTGCTGCAAGTCCTCCTCAATCTCCCCGGGGAAAAATATTCGTTCAACCCCTTGAGCACGCTGGGCTTGTGTCACGGACTCGTATAATGTGCGCATCCTCCCAAGGAATTCATTCCTGCTCATGAACAGGTCCGGTTTAATGACGATGAGCATATGGCCTACATCACTCTCTTCTGAAGGGTCATACGGCCCGACAACTTTCCCGGCAAATGCACTGCCCGACAACACACCAGAGAACACGTCCATCATAAGGGCAAGCCCGCTTCCCTTCGGGCCGCCCATGGGCAGCATGACTCCTTTCAAGGCTTCGGCGGGATCGACGGTGGGACGGCCTTCAGAGTCAAGTGCCCAACCTTCCGGAATCTGCTCTCCCCGCCTCTGAGCCGTATGTATCTTGCCGCGAGCAGCGACGGACGGCGCCATGTCAAGCACAAATGATTTCGAGAGCTCGTGACCTGGTGCACCGCACGCAATGGGCGAGACTCCGAGGAGTGGGTCTCGACCGCCAAAGGCTGGCAATGCAGGAGAGGAGTTGGTGAAAACAAGGCACATGAAGCCGGAACGGACGGCCCGATTGACTGTCCACGCACTGGCCCCGAAATGGTTGGAATGCTTGACACTGACAAGCCCGATTCCATAGATCTTGGCAATCTCTACTGCCCGATCGATGCCGATAGCAGCAACGACAGCGCCGAAGGCATTTCGGCCGTCCAGTTGCTGGCAAACTGGGGTGGAGGCTTCAAATTCGGGATCCGCTGTGGCAGATAATACACCTGAGCGGACGCGGGCGAGGTAACTGGGCAGACGGTTGATTCCATGGAAGTTATTCCTCGTAGATCCGCGGTCAACAAGTTGTCTGCAACGAGAGCAGCATGTTCTTTGCGAACTTTGTACGCTTGGAGTACAGCTGTGGTGAAGTTGTGCAGGATCTCCAACCCGAATTGAGCTGTCACTTGATCACTGGCCATGATGATCGAACAATCGCGTTCTAGATCGTTTTCAATCCTCCTCTACGTGACATATTCACGGGCTTTCACAATGTTCAAACAGCAGAAGACTTCAGTCTTACTGCAGAGTAAACGCACATTCTTGTGTTACCAGATTGGGTATGTCACTATCTGTTCATAACAATTGTAATTTGTATACGTTGTAACTTAAACAGGGAGATAGGCTGGAAGCAGGTCAATTTCCGCCGACCCCAGTCAATACATATTCTGAGAGTAAGGAGAAAACACCTTTAATGCTACTGTTGTACCTGTAAGAGATTTTGGCCTGAAAAGATTTCGACTTCGACCAATTCCACAAAAGGGCAAATTAGCCTAAGAAGAGGCGACACTGCCCATATCCTCTGAGATGCATGGTGGGGCAGAGAAGCTAAAGCCATTGCTCGAGGTCTACGTTGGTGGAGCGCTTTGTTGCATTACAGTGAGGGGACCAGTTCCATGTGTCATGCATGGGCAATTCAATGTGCTCAGCCGTAGCTCGGTATAGCTCGCTCCGTTGATGCAAGTTTGTTGTTAAAGAATCGAATATTAGGCAGAATAGATGAAGAGGCGATTATCGGTTGCTGGGAGCTCTTAATTTAGCCATGATTTATTACTCTCACAGCTGATCATACGGAAACCATCATGCGCTCATGACTGAGCTGCTTTCGGTTGCATGCATGTCCTGCCAAAAATTTCTGCGTCGTTCCTTCCCCTCGCATCGAGTCTTCTGCCAATATAGTTTTCTTCGAGCTTCAAAGGCCTCTTTAGAATCTAACATCTTCTCTTCCCGCATAAACCGAACGACCAAGTTGCAAGCACCACTACGTTCGTATACAACAATGGGTCCTTCGACGGTCAAATTGAATAGCGGGCATGAGATGCCACTTGTGGGCTTCGGTCTCTGGAAGGTCGGAACGCGATCCAACGAGTTCCCAGCTTCGCTTCATTGACGCCAACATTTGACAGGTGACCAATTCGACTTGCGCTGATCAGGTCTACAATGCGATTAAAACTGGCTACCGGTTGTTCGACTCTGCGTGTGGTAAGTGGAGGGAAACGGCTCTGCAACCGACATGCCGCAGTGGATCTTACAGATGGACAGATTATGGCAACGAGAAGGAGACTGGCCAAGGTATCAAGCGTGCAATCCAGGAAGGGCTGGTGAAACGTGAAGATCTCTTCATCACATCCAAGCTTTGGAACTCTTTTCACGACAAGGATCGCGTTATTCCAGTATGCAAGAAGCAGCTCGAAGATATGCAACTCGAATACTGGGATGTGGGTACACCTGAACTGTCTTTCTGCGCAGAGGAGTGCTAAGAGGCTTTGCGTTTTAGCTTTTCTTGATCCACTTCCCGATCGCCCTCAAGTACGTTGACCCGTCGGTGCGATACCCTCCTGGCTGGGAAGATGCCGATGGCAAGGTCACTCCCTCCAAAGCACCCCTCGAAGAAACTTGGCATGCCATGGAGGAGCTCCACAAAGCAGGTTTGGCTAAGAGCATTGGTGTCAGCAACTATAACGGCGCGTTGATGCTGGATTTGCTACGATACGCCAACACCCCTCCAGCTGCGTTGCAAGTTGAGCATCACCCATACCTAACCCAACCAGCGCTCCTTGATTTCTGCAAACACCACAACATCGCCGTAACTGCATATTCGTCCTTTGGACCACAAAGCTTCATTGAGCTGGACTTCGCCAGTGCGAAGAATACTCCTCTGCTGATGGAACATCCCACCATCACCGAAATCTCGAAGAAGCACGGAAAAACCCCGGCCCAAGTCCTTTTACGCTGGGCCACACAACGGGGCGTCGCTGTGATCCCGAAGAGCAATAACCAGGGACGTCTCCAGCAGAACCTCGAAGTCCTTGAATTTGATCTGTCAGAGCCAGAAGTCAAGCAGATCAGTGGGCTTGAGAAAGGTCTACGCTTCAATGACCCGCCCTCGGTAAGTTGTTACGCCTCTGAGAAGGAAGCTTGTGTCAAGACTAATCCATTTGCGATTCATTACTACCAGTACGGCATTCCCCTTCCGATCTTCGCTTGAAGGACATTGGTTCCGTATGAACAATGATGCTGCGGTCAGCGGCTGGAACGGATCATTCAGAGAGGGTGTCAAGGCAAACCGTTATAGTCAACCTTCCGGTTGGCTTTCCAAGATTTTCCGTACCCGCATGGACAATTAAACTTCAATTTCGGTGCTAGCCGCAGGTACACGTGCCTTTCGACTGTAGCGGAATTACTAATGCAAATATCTCCCTCGGCCTTACTATCTGACCCTTTCATGCAAAGTAGTCTTTGAAAGCTAGCCCGTATCGTCACTCTGAAGATTGATAAGATACTCCGACAGGTTTTAGCAGATATTCACTTAGGTAATAGTGCTGGGGTGAGATTCTTTGCAATATTTACAGCACTTCGGCTTCGGCCTCACGCGTGAGTTAAAGTTCAAAACGCGATTTTCGGTGAATAGCCCTGCGGAAGGAACGGATGCTACGGACGGTCGGGGTCACCGCAATTGACGGCGGGGAGTCACAGGCCTTGATAAACCTCTAAATCCGAAAGGCGGGGCGAGTGGTGGGTCTTGCGACGAATAGAAATCGAGACTGAATGCGTCATCACTGTCGAACACTCAGCATTATTATGTTTTGCAGTAATAAGCGTACTGTCCGGGAGGAGGAATGCTCGCAGCCCTATCTAGAGTTCTTCAGATGCGGTTGTATCCTGCTTTCAAATCGTTCACTCTGCTTCTCACCCGCTTGTTTGCCGCAAAGCTAGCTCTTGACTGCCGTCGTTAGTCCGAGTCAACTCTCGCTACATCCGACGTCCGTTGACTAATACCCTTCTTTTTATGTCCTTAACTTTTCAGCCTTTGACATCTCCTTCTCCGTCCTACTCAATTCCGGTGCTATCGGCTCCTGTTCATTGTTTGCAGACAGCATATTGATTGCGCATGTGATTTAATTACCACTATAGGATTGCATCTGGGGAGCCATCTGGAACTAGAGGTCTTTCATTGGACCGTGAACACGCACAAAAGCTCCTGATGGCTCATCATAGCTGCGCGATCACTCGATACAGGCAAGTCCAATCATCAGTTATACGGACACTTTGATATTTGCTGACTATTCACCTATAGGAATGCCATTCTGATACCCAGTTTGTTCATCCTGCTTGCAAATACGGGCACCCTCTACATTGCACATCGTTTGCCAAATGACCCTTTGCATCTGGTCACGCATATTTCCGTGTACGCTGGATTTGCTTGTGTATTGACGATACTCGGTATCTTTGGCGTCATAAGAGTGAGTGGGGGCCGGTCAAAATCTCAGCTTGCGCGAGGTTTCTGAACAAGCTGACTGAGAGCCTGCCATTAGAAAAACACGACCCTTCTCTCGATTTTCTCCAATTACCTTTTTATCGACGTGGCGATCTGCGCAGTGCCCCGTATACTGTTACTGTATATCTTTCCAGAGATGCGGAATTCAGTGTGCTCATCGGATTCGATCCAGCTATGGATGCAGTCGCAAATTCCAAGACCAAGACATGACAGACAATGAACGAGCTATGGTGATGGGTAATTTGCAATCCCAGTGCAAGAACGTTGTTGGAGTTTTACAGGCTGTTGCAGCACTACTGGCCATCATCTTGACTCTAACGCAGGTTTTTATGGCCATCAAAATTCGACGGTTTGCTTTCATGCTTCAACGCGTTGATATGTTCGGCGAAATCCAACTCGAGAACGAAAATGATGATATCATGTTTGGTACCCATCAGGGTGATGGCTACTCTGACAACGGGCTGGGCCGCAAATCTCAGGAAATGGCTACGATACGCTAGAACGCGGGCATCATCATGGATGAGGGCGAACCGGTGTTTACGAGTACTTTTGCTACAATGTCTTTGTCCTTGGTTGCGACAAATTATGATACCCTCAACCAATCGAAACTTGCATACAGGATCATCGTTTCAGGTGTTTGCTTGCTCTCCTCAACGGCGGACTTGTTCAAGAATGCTCTTGTAATAGTCCGATAACAACGCTTTCGCAAAATCAAAGCCAGGAAGTATTACACGAATGGGGCGTAGATCAAAATTCTAAGGTTCCTCGCTATCACTGTAAGGTAGTGAATAGTTGAGACAGTTCTGAGATCTTCCACAAAGTGAGCCAATGACCAAGTTTTCCCAGATGCAAAACAGTGGATAAGGCCCGGGACGATCAGTTCGAGCTGTGGATTTGCCTTGTATTTCGTTAGGGAATGCTTTGAGACCGAGTTACGAAAGATGTATGACTGAAATTGGTCTCAAAAGGCAATCGGCTATGCTGCGTCCAATGTATGCGCACCATCACAAGAGCGCTGGAGTTTGAACGGCATACGTATGATCAGACGGAACGTAGTGGAAGGTCAATGGTTTTCAGTCTTGTGTTCTAAATGTGGCAATTGACGATTGAAAAATCCAATCAAACTAAAATTACAAAGACTTCCTTGCGGCTGCCGCCCCTCCTTTCTGTCACCCCAGGCAAACCTTCCTTTAATCTTTCCCTTGGGGTTTCTGTTTCTCGTCTTCGTACGCTAATAGTACGAAATTTTTTTCTTTCCTTGCACAATTCATCATTGATCTTTGACCAAGAACTTACTGGAAGTGTACGTCCTCGGAGGGTTCCGCTATTTTAGTACACTGGAGGTATCGAAACACGTCCTGTCGATATTCGCGCGACATTGAAGGCATTGGTGGCTCGTCAGTCATATCGTCGTGCTCTCCTTGCGCCCGATCTCGGCATCGAAGATTCTGCAACTGGCTGCAATCTCCATGGTCAGTCCAATTACCCCACATAGACGATTCGTTCACCTGTTCCTCGGCCTGAAACTTTCTTCCGAATGCTCTGTCACACATCAACTCATGGAGAAGAGTATCGCTTAATTATTCTCGAGATTTTCTAGGCGTCTTCTTAAACCTTGAATATACTGCAGCATACTTCTCAGAGCGGAACATTAGAGGGAACAGACAGTGCATTTTCACCTCATCAAGGACCAACGCACCCCTATCCCAATTCATATCAAATCTACCAAAATTCACCGCGTTCATTCTGCGCCGAGGAAGCCATGTCGTACTACGGTGATGCACAAGGGCGAGGTTGGGCTCAACAGCAAGCGCCTTCCCAACAGCAATCGCAGCAAGCGCAAGCCCCTCAAGCTCAACAACAGCAATCTTCGCAACAACAACAGCATGCCCGTCAGGCTTCATGGGACCCGTCATCCCAAATATCAGGCATTTCACGTATGTGTCTTCACTTATCGTGATGAATCATATCGAGATTTGGCGAGACTAAATCTCTGGTTTGAACTACAGAATCCACTTCTCCCTCCTCTCCACATGTCGAAGCCGCATTTGCCTCTCAGTTCGAAGGTACTTCACCCCCGATCAACCACTGCGGATCTTAGATCTTCGATAGTCTAACTTTGATCACGTATCCAGAGGTTTCGCGTGCAGCTGAGAATCTGCAGAAAAACAGCCGGGTGTACAGTTCACACGGTCGACGAGAGTCTATGCCTGTGATGGGCGGCGCGTTTGTGAGGCAGTTCCCAGAATATGGTATGTTTTTGTCTTCCACAATCCGCAAAACCTTGGTTTATTAATGCCCTGTGATAGATCCTCGTATGGGCATGTCACCCAGACACTCGCTCGGAGGTGGAGACTGGGACGCGATGCGAACGAATTCCTCTCATTCCTCGTCGGGATATCAAGGGTTCATAAGTGGTCAAAGATTCGGGTCCCGACCAAGCGAAGCAGAGCAGATGATGCAGGCGAAACGACGTGCAGCGGCTCAGCGTGAGCGTGAACTTCGCAACTATCATCAAGAGCAGCAATACAACCGTGGTAAGTTCACGGGCCTGGCCTTGATGAGAATGGGTAGTGGCTAACGACATGCCTTGAAACTTAGCTGGGCCTAAAAACGATCGAAGCATGAGTCCCGGCGGAATGAGCGAAGAAGACCGCCGCGAACTGATTGCCAGGCAACACCGCGCTTTATACGGGACCGATTCGAGCCTGTACTCAAGCGATGGATCTTCGCCGGGACGGCCGTTGAGTCAAGATGCGCGGGTGTTGGCGGCCGACGCCAGTGGTCATACACCATCGCCGCTCGGCTACGAATCCTATGGCATGCCGCAGCCGCATGCTGGCTCCAGCGAAGGGGTTTTGGGCGTACAAGGTGTCAGCAACAGCGTCCAAGTCAGGTCAAGGACGAATAGCAATGCATCGCCGGCTCAGAATGCCGGCTCCGCTTCATTCGCCATGTATGAGTCCCAACCAAGCCAGCGGCCCAAGTCAAGCGCCAGCCCCAGTAGCTCGCCGACGCGTGCAGGTAACAAGGGCGCTATGGGGTCGGTGGCGGCGGC